>JBBDGP010002556.1:0-262500 GCA_037952835.1 Lithobates septentrionalis
TAATGCTGGGGTCTCCTACCCACCTGCAAGCCAAGTGGCCCTTGGAGGACTATTCCTCCCACTGACCCCCAAAGTCGAGGTCTTTGTTTACTACTTTTCCCACTAGACCCCCCCCCCCCCCCCCCCCCAAGTTTGAAGGGCAGTAAACTATCCCTTTGTTTTCAAAGTTTGAAGACCCCTGGTGAGATATATAATTTTTTTTTTTTTTTTTTTTTTTTTTTTTTTTCCCCCCCCCCCCCCCCCCCTCTAGGATGAGGAATTTATGATGGTTCTGCTTCTGGAAGAGATTGTTGATGGTGATGATGAGCAATACAAGATGGAGAAGAGATGTCCAATACAGAATGGTAACACGTCTAATCTAAATGGGGGAATTCTCATGGCATAGTCTCCTGAAACAAAGCTTTCTCAATTGCAGGCGGGTTGTATTGGGAGTCACATGGCATGGTCCCCCTTCAATAAGAGCCTGTGGCCTACTGTTACGGGGGGGGGGGGGGAGACACAGTGGGGTTATTTACTAAAGGCAAATCCACTTTGCACTACAAGTGCACTTGGCAGTGCAGTCGCTGTAAATCTGAGGGCTAGATCTGAAACTAGGGGAAGCTCTGATTTTATCATCCAATCATGTGCAAGCTAAAATGCTGTTTTTTTTATTTTCCTTGCATGTCCCTCTCAGCTTTTACCGCGACTGCACTTGTAGTGCAAAGTGGATTTTCCTTTCGTAAATAACCCCCAGTGTCTCTAAAGTCCTAATTGCATTAATCTGATGTACTGCATGTAGCTAGAACTTTGTTTCTTGTATAGAAGCCCTGGATGCCCCCAGCCCTGATGTCTGCTCTGCCATTGCTAAAGCTGACAAACTGGCCTGCTCTGAAATGTCAGTAACCAGTGACTCCTGTGCTGCAATGGGATGCTGCTACTCCCCGAGCGATGCTTCAATGCCCTGTTTCTTTGGCAACAAGTGTAAGTAGGATGTTGCTGGATGTGCTAAAGTTGGGAAGCCGTATCGGCCTGAACATGCTATGGCCAGCCTGTAGGTAAAATATAACCTGCTATTTGGGCAGGTGAGGTTGCTACCCTGTTTCCCCCGAAAATAAGCCCTACCCTGAAAATAATACCTACAAGGACTTTAACTAGGGCTTATTTAGGGGGTAGGGCTTATATTTCAGCCATCACCGACAATCACGCTAGGTCTTATTTTCGGGGGAAACTGGGTAGTACCTTGGTATAGCCAAAAGCATTTAAATCTTCTTAATTGAGTGGCTTGAAGCCCAGTCTAGAATTTACTTGCTAAAACAAAATCTGCTCAATGGTGTCTTGACATTTTACATTAGACCCAAGCCATACTTGGTGACCTTTTCGGGTACAATGGACAACCCTCTGGGTGTCCATAAGACTTTCTATGGTCTGCTCCTGTATAATTTTGCACTCTTCACTGCAATCAAACTTGTACAGATGTGAGTTAGATTGGACTATTCAAAAAAATATAAATACTGCAGTGGGAAAATTATCAGTGACTAGATAATTGCATGTCTGGTCTACATGGTGACAACCCAATTTTGTGTTTTACAGTGACCACACAATGCAGATTTGATGGCAACATGTGTGATTGCGTTGTCCAGTGAACTGACCATGCCATCTCTGCATCTGGACTCCATCAGGGTGATTGGATTGGACTCCTGCACCGGGCTGACAGGAGATACCAGCAACTCCTTTGTAGTGTTCAGGTTCCCTTTATCCTGCACCACAGCATTTCAGGTGGGGTTGCGTTAGTCTGGTTATATCAAAGTCTGACCCTCATGGTGCTAGCAGGCTAACCTTTGCACATTATCTATACAGTTGTGCTCATAAGTTTACATACCCTGGCAGAATTTATGATTTCTTGGCCATTTTTCAGAGAATATGAATAACAAACTTTTCTTTCACTCATGGTTGGTGTTTGGGTGAAACCATTTATTATCAAAAAAAAGTAAACTTTTTTTTTTTTTTTTTTTTTAAATCCTAATCTCAACAAACTACCCAAATGACCCTGATCAAAAGTTTACACGCCCCAGTTCTTAATACCGTGCTTTGCCCCCTTTTTAACATCAATAATGGCTTGAAGTCTTTTGTGGATGAGGCTCTTTATCTTCTCAGATATTAGTTAATGTTCCGATACTCTACTGCACCATCAACCCTACTCTTTGCTTACCTTAAACATGTGTAGCAGTACCGCCATTAGGGGCTGCTGGTAGCTGTGGTCCACCTCTCGCCAGGCACACAAATCTTCAGACACTCAATAGTCAAGAAGCACTCCTTGTACCTTGTTTTTTGTTGAGGGGATTGTACCTTTTGGATGGAGGATAGGGTAGTTATGTGATGCCCAGGCGATTGTAAAAGCCATATAGGGACTGAATTACATACACATCTGGTGTATATACTTCCTCCAGCACAAAAATTGCTTACAGACTATCATTTCCAGGACCAGCTAGCTGAATTGCAGACCTGACATTGGCTCAGCCAGGCCCAAAACATATGCCCTCTGCAGGCAGGGACCACAGGCCCCTATGGTGTCGCAGAAATAGTAGTCCTAGTGCTAGCTGTCCCAGCTCTCCTGGCTGCAGCGGTCTTTCCACTGCCCATGCCAACAGTCCTCCTTGCTGGCTCTGCACCTATCCCAGACTGCATGTACCCAGTCCTCTCAGGTGTGCCTCCCAGTCTGTCGCTCACCAGCCTTCTTGGCTGCACCTTTTTATCTCCCTGGGGATTTGCCTAGCAGTGTTCTGATGTTCTCTCCTTGCTTCCATGCCACCTGTCCAGCCCAGGCCCTAGATCACCCCCCCCCCCCCCCTCGACTGGGGAACTCCCTAAAAGGCCTCAACAGCTTAACACTCCAGCTTCCACCCAAACAACTCCTCCCCTGAGTATTTGAGGGGGGGGGGGGGCTGCCAATCTAAGTTGGGGATTGGACAGGGCCCTCAGAATACTCCAGACAGCTCCACCTCACCTCCCTTTCTAGCATGTTCTGGAAATAACTGTGGTCTCAGTGATGCCTGGGAGTCATCCAGCTCTCCCTGGACTTTTGCCAACCCAGAAACAAACAGCCCTTGCTGCCAGCCAAGCTTGCATTAATTTGCCTACAAAAAACCTCTCACACTTGGCACACTAGAGGGTGCTACACATGCCTAACACACTTCTTCAGTAGGTTTCCTGTGGTGTACAGAAAGATAGAGATATATATATAATTTTTGTTGGGGGGGGGGGGGGGGTTATTTCAAAAGGGGATGTGATATAGAAAGTTGACCGTATGGTGAGTGGTATTGCTTCTAAAAGCTCCATTGACTGCCTGTCCTGGTTTGCTGGCATCAACTTCTCTTTATACTTTTCACCCAGGTGCCCAATGGTCCAATGAACTATGTAGCTACTATTGAAGCTACTAGACAAATCCAGACATGGCAAGGATCTTCTATTACTAGGGACAGTACAATGAGGTAAGATGAGCAATCCTGCTGTAGTACATGGGGGGGGGGGGGGGGGGGGGGGGGGAGGAGGCAGCAAGAGGGAGAACTGTATCTAATACTGTACTGTTTCTCTAGGGTGACTGTGCAGTGCAACTTCATTCAAACTGGTATTGTGCCGCTGCTGAATTTTACAGTCAACACTTTGCCACCACCTCTTCCTGTCAGTACATCTGGTCCTCTTGAGCTGGAGATGAGGATTGCACAAGGTGAGAATACAAGTGTTCAGCCAACATGCTTCTACTAGTCTAGTGCCCATTGGTAATCTAATGATTTCGAGAGCACAGTACTACAGAAGGCATTAAAGCAAATCTGTACTAATTACTATGGCTTGCATGGTGGTTCAAAACCTGGACTATCCACGTGAAAACCCCAAGGCTATACCAGTCTACTGACCACTCCAAAACATAATTATTTAAACAATCTGTTCTCTGCCCCATGAGCTTCCTTCTGCTCTTAACCACTTCAATATGGGGCACTTGTACACCTTCCTGCCCAATTTTCAGCTTTCAGCTCTGTTGCACTTTGAATAACAATTGCGCGGTCATGCTACACTGTGCCAAAACTAAATTTTTATCCTTTTGTTCCCACAAATGGAGCTTTCTTTTGGTGGTATTTGATCACCTCCTGGGATTTTTATTTTCTGCTAAACAAATAAAAAAAAGACCGAAAAATTGACTTTTGGGGGGGAAAAAGAATTTTTTTTTTTTTTTTTTTTTTTTTTTCTTCTCCTGCACTGATAAGGTGGCACTGATGGGCCCTAATATGCGGGACTGATGGGTGGCATAGATGGGCACTGATGTACTATTAATGTCACTGGATGCCAAACAATGCTTGCCAATTGTGGGAACTGATTGACATGCCTGGTGGTCTAGGGTGACATTCCTAGTGGCGTCCCTGGTGGTCCAGTATGGTAATCCTCAGGGGTGCTGATCAATCAGCACGGACCCCCCATTAGAGGAGCAGCCAATCGGCTCACATCTGACGGGCACGAGTGAGGAAAAGCTGATCACCGGCTCTTCCTGTTTACACTGATCAGCGCTACGGTGGCGCATAGCGGCTCGATATCCTGATGACGTCCGGTCAGGATATTGAAACCACATTGCCGTCTTCATTTGGCTATCGGGCGGGCAGCAAGTGGTTAAACTTGCAAAAGGTGCAACTTGCAGTCAATGGACCACTGATGGACATGTGGTGGTGCTCAGGGGAGCCATCAAATTGTGGGTCCCCTTTACAGGTTTAGGCCAGGGCCTGCCCACTAGCCATTCCACCAAGTCCTTCAGTGCGCATTTCTTCATGGGCATCTCCCATTCAACTCTTTTTGACTTGGTTTTCATTAAACCTATATTAAGGTCTGGCGTTTTTTTTTCCTCTTGCTTGGGGCTAGTTTCCCCATGCATGTCCTTTCCAGGTTCCCTGAACTCAGCCATTGAGAAATGTTAACACTTGTCCTGAATTTTTGTAATGCAGATTTTGGCTATGCCTCATACTACACTGATGCACAGTACCCTGTGGTTAAAGTGCTCAGAGACCCAGTCTACCTGGAGGTTCGCATCATCGGCAGAACAGATCCAAACCTGGTCCTTGTCCTAAATGACTGCTGGGCCACCAGCTCTGCCAATCCTACACTCCTTCCTCAATGGCCCATCTTGTTTGACAGGTGGGTAATTGAATCTGTAGAATGAAAGTTATCTCATCTACCTTGTGCAGATCTCAATTCTCAGTCCTTTGTGTTTTTTTTTTTTTTTTTTTTTTTTTTTTTTTTTTTTCCAGTTGCCCTTTTAATGGAGACAACTACTTGAGCCAGCTGATTCCTGTTGGAGCTCCTTCACAGGCTGTACCTATACCAAGCTACTACCAGCGCTTTGTGGTCAGCACCTTCACATTTGTAGACTCCACCACCCAGCTTGCCCTTGGAGGCCTGGTAAATGAATACAGTATATTTTAGCAGTCTTATCTAATGCTTTGCTGTGATTAACAGTGTAAAAACTTGTCTTCAGGTATACTTCCACTGCAGTGCTTCTGTTTGTGTTCCATCTGCCAGGGACAGTTGTGTGGTTTCTTGTGGTCAAAGGAGAAGTGAGTATATTCTATTCAGGTGGCAAAATCTTGAGTTTTTCCTAAAAGGGAAACTTTAAAGAACATCTATGGAATTTAAAAAAATTAACTTGTTTTAGGACGAATGGCTGAACTTCAGTCTCTGAAGAACACGGTGACTTCTCAAGGACCTGTTGCATTTGTTTCTGTGGATAATGAAGAAATCCTAAAACTGGAAGGTAATCAATTTGGGATGGGGGTTGGGGCTTTCAGTTGAGATTCAAGACCTAAACTTTTTTTTTCCCCTCCCTTTCCTAGGTACTGATCCATCAAATTACTCCACATTGGACCTGGCTAAAGCACTAGCAACTGCTGGGGTTGTTGGGTCTGTGGCTGTTGCTGTTCTCGGCTTGTGGATTTACCGCAGGAGTCAAACATGTAACATTAAAACTGCAAATATTTAAATAAACGATTCTAAATCTGTCTTTACTAGCTTTATTCCCAACATGGTTCCAGAAAGGCCTAAAATAAAACTGCTTTGTGGCTTGACATTGAAGTTGCTGTATAGATTTGTCAAACAGTCGTTGATGCCCCTGGGAATTTGCTCACCTTGTAAGCCAACTGGGAGACTCAATCATGCTGACTGTTACATACAGTGAGAGGGTGGAGAGGGAAAGAATATCTGACTGCCCAGCTTATTTTGTAAATTTGCCCACTTTCAAAATGATTAGTATAATTTTTAATGGTAGGCTTATTTTACCAGTGAGCAAGCGGCGATCAGACACTTCTTAGTGTCCTCGTAGTTGGCCACCAGGTTTGCACACCTATAGGAGGGCTTTTGTTCCGCTGCTCTTTGCAGATCCTCTCCAAGTCAGGGGCAGATCCAGAGTCTAGTCTCGGGTGGGGCACTGGCAGAAAATTTTATATCTAAATTTTTATTTTATTTTTTTTCGGGAAAGTTATCAGGGCAGTGGCTGGTGTTAGCGCTTTCATCATCACGGCACCATGGTTGTTATGGTGTCAGGATGATTGAAGCGCATTATTTCTATTACATTGTAATCTAAAATGAAATGGTTCAACTCACCATAATGCAGAATCAGTGGGAGCCCTGAGCTTGTTGCTTGCCACGTCACCTGCCACACGCTGCAGATTGTCGCTTGCCACGGTGAAGGGGGGGGGGGGGGGCAGCGCCCTCTCCCTGGATCCGCCCTTGCTCCAAGTCATTAGGGTTTCGAGGCTGTTTGACTTGAACCTTCAGCTCCCTCATATTCTATGGGATTAAGGTCTGGAGACCGGCTAGGCCACTCCAGGACTGTAATGTGCTTCTCTTTGACCCACTGTTTTGTTGCCTTGGCTGTGTGTTTTGGGTCTTCATGCTGGAAGACCCATCCACAACGTGGTGTGTGTGTTTTGTTTTTTATTTTTTTTTGTGTTCTCGCCAAAGATTTGATGGTACATGGCCCCATCCATCTTCAGTTTGATGCAGTGAAAGTTGTCCTATCCCCTTAGCAGAAAAAATGCCCCCAAAGCATAATGTTTCCACCTCCCATGTTTGACGGTGCGGATGGTGTTCTTAAGGTCATAGGCAGAATTCCTCCTCCAAACACGTCAGTTGATGCCAAAAAGCTTGTGGGATTTTTTTATTTTGTTTTTAATAGCATTAAATTGCAGAGGTGATCAAATGCCACCAAAAGAAAGCTCCCTATTTGTGGGGAAAAAGATGTAAACGTTTGGGTACAATGTCACGTAATTGTCAGTTAAAGCCATATCGTAAAATGGCCTGGTCGGGAAGGGGGCAAATCCTTCCGGTGGTTAAACTGACCATTTACAGACCGCAGTTCATTCCTTTGTTCTAAAAGTTACTTTATCTCTCAGCGCTGCCAAGTGTATCACAAAGTTGTCAAGTTGTTTCTACAATCGTGCAGCTCTAACATCTTTTATAATGGGGCACCATACATCCTATATAAAAAAAAAAAAATTTCCCCTCCCACCCCCGTAGCATAACTTTGTGCTGTGTATATGGGATAAAGTCTATTAGGTATAGCCAGAAGGGCTGTAAGCTCGTAATATCGTTCTACTAGAAGCTTACTGTGAAGAGGTGATCTTGCTGCTCCAACTTCCATATCATATGGGTTCAATGGTGAAATGGAAAGCTTGAGTTATGACTTTACCAGTTTCTCTACTGAACAGGTGAATAAATGGCCTGAAGTAGGAAAAGCTCAGACTGTACCAGGAGAGAAGTAATGGTGGGCTTTTTTTATGGGAAATGGGTGCAAAATTCTCCTGCAAAATCATTTTGGGATGGGGATATAAAACTTGTAGGTTGTGCATAACCCAATGAGTAAGGATTATGATGGCTCTGTGTCCTCCAAAAAAAAGGGGGGGCTGTCAAAAGATTGGACCTTATATTTTTATGGAGTCTACAAAAAAAGGTGTGGGGGGGGGGGGGGGGATTGCAACCAGCAACAATTGGCTAAAATACCCCATGAAAAGACACACCCTGGCTGTTATGCCTGTAGTGGATGCATGGAAAGATGCTGCATTACAATGTAACAAATGGTGAAATTTTCATACCTATAGAACAGGGGTAGGCAACCCGCGGCACATGAAGCCTCTTGCTGGCACTCTTCTCCCTCCCCATCAGCAGAGCAGCACAGGGAAGTGTCAGTGAGACACTAATGCATTCCAATTTCATAATATCCCACACCGTACCTGCACTGAGGGGTAATGTGCCCCCACACACTGTAAAAGACGGGAAACATTGTTTGGTTCTCAAACTTTGCTGTAGCTGCGATCATCAGCTTTGACTGCTGAGAAGCATAGGCTTATGACCAACTAATAAACCATTACCTTGCCCCCCAAAAAGACACAGAAGCTGATTAAGTTGGAAATAGGGCAAGGGCACAGCTTTATCGAACTTTCAAAAGTACAACTTTCCAAATGTACCAAACAATGCCAGTCACAGCATACCATGAGCACAGGGCCATCTTAAGAGCATTATAGGCCCTCGGGCAATACAGTGCCCTGGGGTCCTGTCTTCATGCACGAGAATAAAAATGCAAATTATCAATAAGGCTATGTTTATTGGTACTTCCAACAAAATCAGTGTTTAACCACTTGCTTACTGGGCACTTAAACACCCCCCCCCCCCCCCCTGCCCAGACCAATTTTCAGCTTTCAGCGCTGTCGCATTTTGAATGACAATTGCGCGGTCATACAACACTGTACCCAAATGAAATTTTTATCATTTTTTTTTTCCGCACAAATAGAGCTTTCTTTTGATGGTATTTGATCACCTCTGTGGTTTTTAGTTTTTGTTAAAAAAAATTGAAAGACAGTATTTTAAAATAAAAAATTTTTTTTTATATTTTGTTATAAAATTTTGCAAACAGGTAATTTTTCTCCTTCATTGATGTATGCTGATGAGGTGGCAGTGATGGGCACTGGTGGGTGGCAGTGTTGGGCACGGATGGCAGCACTGATTGGCACCACTGGTGGGCATTGGCAGGTGGCAATGACCGATGGCACTTGGAGGCACAGATGAGGCATCTGTGCCTCCTTCCTCTTCGGGACCGATGTCCCTTTTGTCATAAGCCGGTGATCGGCTTTTTTTTTTTCCTCCTCACGCTGTCAGCGTAAGGAGAAAATGAAACCGATCACCGAGCTTTTGTTTACATCATGTGATCAGCTGTCATTGGCTGACAGCTGATCACATGGTAAGGGGCCGGGACCAGCCCCTTACTTGGATCTGTGATCATCCGAGTCTCCGTGACTCGGTGATCACAGGGGAGGACGTCCTATGACGGCCTCCCGGAGATTGAGGTCCGCGCTGTAGCCATCATTCGGCTATGGCCCGGACCTCAAGTGGTTAAACATTAACACAACGTTTGCACAATATAACATGAGCTTGTAAAGCAAGGAGTTTGAAAAACAAGAACTTGGTAACGTTTGGGCACAGTGGCTGCTTTTAATTGGCACAACTTGAACTTAAGTCTTAGACAGTTGGACTTACTGGAGGCTGCCGGCCTGGTGCAGTGAGTCGCTCACAGCAAGGCAGCTATCAATCTCAGGGCCGTCTTTTCGATGCCAAGATGGCACAAGATCAATCTCTTTAGAAACCGAAAGTTTCGCTCCCTCTGAGCCACGCTGTCTGAAGAACATGGCAGAGGTGGGCGGAGCTTGTTCACTAGCCGCGGAGGGCAGCGCGCTATGAATGCTGGGGCGGCCTCTGACATCACTGGTTGCTAGCTAGACCCCAGGCGGCCGGCGATTCTAGCAAGTGAGCAACCAGTGCAGTGCAAGTCTTCTGCAGCAGATTGCAGCCCTGAGGATCGGCCCTGGGTGGGACCCTCCAGGCAAGTGGCGCCCCCGGGCAACTGCCCAGTGGAAAAGACGGCCCTGCATGAGCACCCATAAAACATAAGCTCACATAGTCTAAGAGGCGTGTCCTTAACATCAGTGCCAGACAGGCATTAGACTCACCCCAGAATTTAACTTGCAACATCAATTGCTATTAAGGTCAAAACTGCCAATAAAGCTGTGACAAAACATCACAATGGGCGGGAGGGTGGGCAACTCTTGTGACAGCTGAATCTCCTCAGAGCAGTTGGATGAGCCTCAGCATAGCCTTTTCCTAGAATTCAGGCTCCACCCAGTCACCTCAGGTCTTTGTAGCCAATCCTAAGGGAGCTACTTAACTCATAGCTCCCAACTGTCCCTGATTTTGAGGGACTGTCCTTGATTTGGAGCAATGTCCCTCTGTCCTCTTCATAAAATGCACTTTCTATCTTTCAAAAAGTGTTTCCCAGTGCTAAACCTTTCATCCGATTTCTAAATTGCTGCATGTTTACATTTTAAAAGCCAATATAAAGGAATAGTAGTGGTAAAAAAAAGCACTTGTGGATTTAATTAACCTTTTTTTTGGTTAATTCTCCTTTAAGGGGGTGTGGCAAGGGGTGCGTCCTATGCCTACATACATTTGTTAGTAGGTGTCCCTCATTGCCATCTCAAAATGTTGGCAGGTATGCTTAACTTCCCTTTTTAGGTTCACACCCACAGTGATGCAATGCTCCCAGCAGTCAAGGCTCCCTTTCCCTAAAGGCGGTTCAAGGGGCCTTCATTGTGATGGGGAAGAGACTGGGTGCAGTTCTACTGGGGGGGGGGGAGGTCAGTCTTTGCTTCCAGGAGGAGGAGGACTGTCATTGGCCACTGCTAAAGCCAATCGCAGTCCTGCTAGCCCCGTCCACCATCTGGAGGAAGATGACTCGCTTGGTTGCCACTACCAATCTCAGAAAGAAGGGATTTCACTGGGATTGAGAAAACCCCAATCAGGTGACAGTTTGTGGAATTACTGTTGAGCTTCTGGGAACTTTGTTGAAATTATTCTTGAACCTTTGTGTCCCTTACTACTGAACCCCGGCACTCTGTGTCCCTTTAGGCCACAGCCAGTATTCAGCGCAATGAAAATCACACCCAACTTTTGCTGCGGGGCAGAGCGCCGCACTTCTTCTCCGCTGTTGGGGCCCATCTTATGATCTTGTATACAGGCCCACTGCTTTCATAAAATGCCCCTGACCTGAGCTCATCATTGTGCATCCAATCCATATGCTTGTATGTGACATCACATACAAGCACGTGGGCTAGATGCAAGAGGTGGATCAGTAGAATGAGTGTGCCAGGACAGGTAGGTGTTTCTCATCTCTGCTTCCTTTCACCATTCTGCATATCACACATATCATAGATGAGCAGAGGGTACAGTGGTGGAGAAAATGAGCAGGAGGGTACAGCGGTGGGGCAGATGTGCAGAGGGGTGCAAGGAGGAGAAAGGAGGTACATCGGTGGAACACATGAGCAGGGGGTTACAGTGGTGGGGCAGAAGAGCAGGTGGGACAGATGTGCAGGAGGTACATTGGTGGGGCAGATGAGAAAAGGGGGTTACAGTGGTGGGGCAGATGAGCAGATAAGTTCAGTGTTAGGACAGATGAGAAGATGGTTCAGTGGTGAGACAGCAGAGCAGGGGGTATGGCGGTGGGGCAGATGTGCAGGGAGGTACAGTGGTGGAAGAGATGAGAAGGGGGTTCAGCAGTGGGACAAAAGAGCAGGGGGGTACAGTGATGGAGAAGATGAGCGAGGGGGGGGTTCAGTGTCGGGCCAGATGAGAAAGGGGTTACAGTGGTGGGACAGATGAGAAGGGGGGTACAGCAGAGGGGCAGATGTGAAAGGAGGTGTATTGGTGGGACAGAGAAGCAGGGGGTTACAGTGGTTGGGCAGAAGAGCAGAGGAAACAGAGGTGTGGCAGATGTACAGGAGGTGCATTGGTGGGATAGATGAGCAGGGGGGTTACAGTGGTTGGGCAGAAGAGTGGGGTGTACAGAGGTGGGGCAGTTGTACAGGGGGTGCAGTGGCGGGGCAGAGGAGAAAGGAGGTACATTGGTGGGACAGATGAGTAGGGGTTGCAGTGGTGAGGCAAATGTACAGAGAGTTCAGTGGTGGGACAGATGAGCAGGGGGTACAGAGGTGGGGCAGATATGCAGGGTAGTACAGTGGTGGGACAGATGAGAAGGGGGTTACAGTGGTGGGGCAGATGAGTAAGGGGGTACATTGGTTGGGCAGATGAGCGGGGGGTTACAGTGGTGGGGCAGATGAGAAGGGGGTTACATTGGTTGGGCAGATGAGAAGGGGGTTACATTGGTTGGGCAGATGAGCAGGGGGTTACATTGGTTGGGCAGATGAGAAGGGGGTTACATTGGTTGGGCAGATGAGAAGGGGGTTACATTGGTTGGGCAGATGAGAAGGGGGTTACATTGGTTGGGCAGATGAGCAGGGGGTACATTGGTTGGGCAGATGAGCAGGGGGTACATTGGTTGGGCAGATGAGCAGGGGGTACAGAGGTGGGGCAGATGAGCAGGGGGGACAGTGATCTAAGGCGTGAATGTAAAGGATGTTATTTTCTCACTATTACTCAAGTAGTTTACAGCATTTACTTTATAAAAACTCCTTTTCGTGATTGAGAGTGTGAAGTTAACATTTTTTTTTGTTATAAAATCGGCACGCTCAATTTCTTTGAAAACATTTTTCGGCACACTGTGCTCCAAAGGTTGCCTAGCCCTGCTATAGAATGAGTAAAGCTTTATGGCTGGATAAAATTCTGAAAAGATCCCACTGATCTAAACACCAAAAGTCACCATCGACTGCTGATACACCCATTGTCGGCCATAGGGGCCCATCCTCGCTCTATAAATGAGAGGTCACACGCCCGTGATATCATTTCTTTTCACAAAGCTTTGTTCAGCCATACACATGGGCTGCAAGTCCCCACCTGAGATCTCTGTCTAAGCCATTAAGGGTGAAACGCGTGGCTCCCAGGCAGGCCCGGACTGGGACAAAAAATAGGCCCGGGCATTTTAGTCTGAGCAGCCAATTTTTCCATGGACCGGGGGGGGGGGGATGTGTATCGGTCCTCCACGCTGTAATGTGCAGGAACACTGATATAAATATAAAGGGCACTGCACTGTAATGATTACCCCCCTTACATCAGAGTCCACACAGAGGTCCCTTACATCAGAGTCCGCACAGAGGTCCCTTACATCAGAGTCCACACAGAGGTCCCTTACATCAGAGTCCGCACAGAGGTCCCTTACATCAGAGTCCGCACAGAGGTCCCTTACACCAGAGTCCGCACAGAGGTCCCTTACATCAGAGTCCGCACAGAGGTCCCTTACATCAGAGTCCGCACAGAGGTCCCTTACATCAGAGTCCACACAGAGGTCCCTTACATCAGAGTCCGCACAGAGGTCCCTTACATCAGAGTCCGCACAGAGGTCCCTTACACCAGAGTCCGCACAGAGGTCCCTTACATCAGAGTCCGCACAGAGGTCCCTTACATCAGAGTCCGCACAGAGGTCCCTTACATCAGAGTCCGCACAGAGGTCCCTTACATCAGAGTCCGCACAGAGGTCCCTTACATCAGAGTCCGCACAGAGGTCCCTTACATCAGAGTCCGCACAGAGGTCCCTTACATCAGAGTCCGCACAGAGGTCCCTTACATCAGAGTCCGCACAGAGGTCCCTTACATCAGAGTCCGCACAGAGGTCCCTTACATCAGAGTCCGCACAGAGGTCCCTTACATCAGAGTCCGCACAGAGGTCCCTTACATCAGAGTCCGCACAGAGGTCCCTTACATCAGAGTCCGCACAGACCCCCCTTACATCAGAGTCCGCACAGACCCCCCTTACATCAGAGTCCGCACAGAGGTCCCTTACATCAGAGTCCGCACAGACCCCCCTTACATCAGAGTCCGCACAGACCCCCCTTACATCAGAGTCCGCACAGACCCCCCTTACATCAGAGTCCGCACAGACCCCCCTTACATCAGAGTCCGCACAGACCCCCCTTACATCAGAGTCCGCACAGACCCCCCTTACATCAGAGTCCGCACAGACCCCCCTTACATCAGAGTCCGCACAGACCCCCCTTACATCAGAGTCCGCACAGACCCCCCTTACATCAGAGTCCGCACAGACCCCCCTTACATCAGAGTCTGCACAGACCCCCCTTACATCAGAGTCCGCACAGACCCCCCTTACATCAGAGTCCGCACAGACCCCCCTTACATCAGAGTCCGCACAGACCCCCCTTACATCAGAGTCCGCACTGAGCCCCCTTACATCAGAGTCCGCACAGACCCCCCTTACATCAGAGTCCGCACAGACCCCCCTTACATCAGAGTCCGCACAGACCCCCCTTACATCAGAGTCCGCACTGAGCCCCCTTACATCAGAGTCTGCACTGAGCCCCCTTACATCAGAGTCCGCACAGACCCCCCTTACATCAGAGTCCGCACAGACCCCCCTTACATCAGAGTCCGTACAGACCCCCCTTACATCAGAGTCCGCACTGAGCCCCCTTACATCAGAGTCCGCACTGAGCCCCCTTACATCAGAGTCCGCACTGAGCCCCCTTACATCAGAGTCCGCACTGAGCCCCCTTACATCAGAGTCCGCACAGACCCCCCTTACATCAGAGTCCGCACAGACCCCCCTTACATCAGAGTCCGCACAGACCCCCCTTACATCAGAGTCCGCACTGAGCCCCCCTTACATCAGAGTCCGCACTGAGCCCCCTTACATCAGAGTCCGCACTGAGCCCCCTTACATCAGAGTCCGCACTGAGCCCCCTTACATCAGAGTCCGCACTGAGCCCCCTTACATCAGAGTCCGCACTGAGCCCCCTTACATCAGAGTCCGCACTGAGCCCCCTTACATCAGAGTCCGCACTGAGCCCCTTTACATCAGAGTCCGCACTGAGCCCCTTTACATCAGAGTCCGCACTGAGCCCCTTTACATCAGAGTCCGCACTGAGCCCCTTTACATCAGAGTCCGCACTGAGCCCCTTTACATCAGAGTCCGCACTGAGCCCCTTTACATCAGAGTCCGCACTGAGCCCCTTTACATCAGAGTCCGCACTGAGCCCCTTTACTTCAGAGTCCGCACTGAGCCCCTTTACATCAGAGTCCGCACTGAGCCCCCTTACATCAGAGTCCGCACTGAGCCCCCTTACATCAGAGTCCGCACTGAGCCCCCTTACATCAGAGTCCGCACTGAGCCCCCTTACATCAGAGTCCGCACTGAGCCCCCTTACATCAGAGTCCGCACAGACCCCCCTTACATCAGAGTCCGCACAGACCCCCCTTACATCAGAGTCCGCACAGACCCCCCTTACATCAGAGTCCGCACTGAGCCCCCTTACATCAGAGTCTGCACTGAGCCCCCTTACATCAGAGTCCGCACAGACCCCCCTTACATCAGAGTCCGCACTGAGCCCCCTTACATCAGAGTCTGCACAGACCCCCCTTACATCAGAGTCCGCACAGACCCCCCTTACATCAGAGTCCGCACTGAGCCCCCCTTACATCAGAGTCCGCACTGAGCCCCCTTACATCAGAGTCCGCACTGAGCCCCCTTACATCAGAGTCCGCACTGAGCCCCCTTACATCAGAGTCCGCACTGAGCCCCCTTACATCAGAGTCCGCACTGAGCCCCCTTACATCAGAGTCCACACTGAGCCCCTTTACATCAGAGTCCGCACTGAGCCCCTTTACATCAGAGTCCGCACTGAGCCCCTTTACATCAGAGTCCGCACTGAGCCCCCTTACATCAGAGTCCGCACTGAGCCCCCTTACATCAGAGTCCGCACTGAGCCCCCTTACATCAGAGTCCGCACTGAGCCCCCACTTACTGTAAGGGGGAGCTCTGTGGACTCTAATGTAAAGGGGAACACTGATTTAAGGGGGTCTCTGCTCACCAAAGTCCCCCTCTTGTATCAGAGTCCACAGAACACCCCAAAATTAGTTTTATATACACAGCTTACTCACCCCAGGATGAGGCTCAGGAGCGGGCTGCCTGCAGCTTTTAAATCTTCCTTCCTTCATCCCAGGGATGTGTGCAGACGCAGGGGGTGTGGGCGGGGCAGACGCAGGGGGTGTGGGCGGGGCAGGCGCAGGGGGTATGGGCGGAGCAGATAGAGTAGAGGGGCGGGAAGAGGAGGAGCAGTGGAACTGTCAGCGTTGGCTGAGCTGTGTGTGAGAGAGACACACAGCTCAGCCAATCAGCCGCTATTGTAGTTGCGCCGGAGCCCAGAGATGACACAGGCACGGCCGCATAGCGGTGGGTGAGCAGAGTCCGCACTGAGCCCCTTTACATCAGAGTCCGCACTGAGCCCCTTTACATCAGAGTCCGCACTGAGCCCCCCTTACATCAGAGTCCGCACTGAGCCCCCTTACATCAGAGTCCGCACTGAGCCCCCTTACATCAGAGTCCGCACTGAGCCCCCTTACATCAGAGTCCGCACTGAGCCCCCTTACATCAGAGTCCGCACTGAGCCCCCTTACATCAGAGTCCGCACTGAGCCCCCTTACATCAGAGTCCGCACTGAGCCCCTTTACATCAGAGTCCGCACTGAGCCCCTTTACATCAGAGTCCGCACTGAGCCCCTTTACATCAGAGTCCGCACTGAGCCCCTTTACATCAGAGTCCGCACTGAGCCCCTTTACATCAGAGTCCGCACTGAGCCCCTTTACATCAGAGTCCGCACTGAGCCCCTTTACATCAGAGTCCGCACTGAGCCCCTTTACTTCAGAGTCCGCACTGAGCCCCTTTACATCAGAGTCCGCACTGAGCCCCCTTACATCAGAGTCCGCACTGAGCCCCCTTACATCAGAGTCCGCACTGAGCCCCCTTACATCAGAGTCCGCACTGAGCCCCCTTACATCAGAGTCCGCACTGAGCCCCCTTACATCAGAGTCCGCACAGACCCCCCTTACATCAGAGTCCGCACAGACCCCCCTTACATCAGAGTCCGCACAGACCCCCCTTACATCAGAGTCCGCACTGAGCCCCCTTACATCAGAGTCTGCACTGAGCCCCCTTACATCAGAGTCCGCACAGACCCCCCTTACATCAGAGTCCGCACTGAGCCCCCTTACATCAGAGTCTGCACAGACCCCCCTTACATCAGAGTCCGCACAGACCCCCCTTACATCAGAGTCCGCACTGAGCCCCCCTTACATCAGAGTCCGCACTGAGCCCCCTTACATCAGAGTCCGCACTGAGCCCCCTTACATCAGAGTCCGCACTGAGCCCCCTTACATCAGAGTCCGCACTGAGCCCCCTTACATCAGAGTCCGCACTGAGCCCCCTTACATCAGAGTCCACACTGAGCCCCTTTACATCAGAGTCCGCACTGAGCCCCTTTACATCAGAGTCCGCACTGAGCCCCTTTACATCAGAGTCCGCACTGAGCCCCCTTACATCAGAGTCCGCACTGAGCCCCCTTACATCAGAGTCCGCACTGAGCCCCCTTACATCAGAGTCCGCACTGAGCCCCCACTTACTGTAAGGGGGAGCTCTGTGGACTCTAATGTAAAGGGGAACACTGATTTAAGGGGGTCTCTGCTCACCAAAGTCCCCCTCTTGTATCAGAGTCCACAGAACACCCCAAAATTAGTTTTATATACACAGCTTACTCACCCCAGGATGAGGCTCAGGAGCGGGCTGCCTGCAGCTTTTAAATCTTCCTTCCTTCATCCCAGGGATGTGTGCAGACGCAGGGGGTGTGGGCGGGGCAGACGCAGGGGGTGTGGGCGGGGCAGGCGCAGGGGGTATGGGCGGAGCAGATAGAGTAGAGGGGCGGGAAGAGGAGGAGCAGTGGAACTGTCAGCGTTGGCTGAGCTGTGTGTGAGAGAGACACACAGCTCAGCCAATCAGCCGCTATTGTAGTTGCGCCGGAGCCCAGAGATGACACAGGCACGGCCGCATAGCGGTGGGTGAGCGGCGGCCGTGGCCTGTGTTAACCCTGTCCAGGCCGCGGGCGCCGCTTACCTCCCGCTGTGCGGCCTGATCATCAACAGGCTATGGAGCTGGAGGTCCCAGCCCACCGGGCAAATGCCCGGTCTGCCCTATGGCCAGTCCGGGCCTGCTCCCAGGTGTAGCCTTGCACACAAGTGATGTCAGTATGTGTGGTCCCTTTTGTCATTCGTAAGGATTTACACTACTGTGCAAAAGTTTTAGACAGGTGTGATGCTAATGCTGTAAATGAAGAATGCTTTCAGAAATGTTCATAGAAGTGTTCATAGTGTTTTATATTTTTCCCTCAATAACAAAATAAAAAGTAAATAAACGGAAGAGAAATCCAATGAATATTTGGGATGACCCCCCCCCCCCCCCCTTCTGCCTACTAGGTAGATTTGCACGCGGTTTTTGAAGGAATTCGGCAGATAGTTTGTTTTATGTACATCTTGGAGAACTGAGCACAGATCATCTGTGGATGTCGGCTGCCTTAAATACGTCCGTCTCCTTATGTCATCCCAGACAGACTCCATGAAGGTGAGATGAGGGCTCTGTGGGGGCCAAACCATCACTTCAGGGATTCCTTGTTTTTCTTAACACAGAAGATAGTTCTTAGGGGGGCGTGGCTTGGCGCGCAATGAAGATGGCAGCACAGTGAAGGAGCTCTGCAGCACACGCGGCCGTTCACAGCCATCCACCCGACCCACAGCGCTCAGATGCCGAGCAGGAAGCTTCACCCGACTCCGCAATCTCGCACACGCCGCTACTCGGTGTCCTCAGCGACACAGAACATTGCGGAGATCTTTAAAAACCAGCCGGCGGCCCGTAGCAGCGGGACCAGGTCTAAAATGGCGACGACTTACCAGGAGGATGATGGCAGCGAGGACTCACAGTCAGCCCCAGAAAGCTCAGCCAGGGGTAAGTCCAAAAAAGATCACCCCCTAACATTCTCCGATATGTCAGTGTTTGCAGCTGACATTAAAGCTACATTTTCGGCCGCTATAACGGATCTAAAAACAAGCATGCTTGTTCTTAATGAAAAAATGGCAGTGACTGAGGCAGAAGGAAAACGCAGAGACCGGGCTATCCACAATCTTGAGAGAACCACAGTTACACAGTCACAGCACTTCATAGAGATGAGCAGGCACATCGAGGACCTCGATAACAGAGGCAGGAGGTGCAACATAAGAGTCAGGGGAATCCCTGAATCAGTGGATGCTGACCAGATTGTACCGGCATTAAAAAGAGTATTTAACAGCCTACTTGAAAGGCAGGAGGACATTGAAATTGAATTTGTAAGGGCACACAGAGCGCTCCGGCCCAAAGGTCCCGACACAGCGCCACCTAGAGATGTGATCTGTTGCCTGCAAAGTTTTGGGCTGAAAGAAGAAATAATGCGCAAAGCAAGGAGGAATGATCAAATCATTTTTAATGGAGAGACAATAATGCTTTTCCAGGATCTCTCTCAGATCACGTTGCGTAACAGACGTGCATTACGCCCACTGCTGGAGAAACTGAGGGAGAAAGAACTGAGATACTCCTGGCGTTTCCCATTCGCTCTTACGGTTACGTACAATAGCCGCCAATGCACTTTACGTACTCCAGCGGACCTCCCAGATTTTTGTGCAGCATTGGATCTGGACCTGATCAACCTTCCGGAATGGTATGCCGACTACCTGCAGCCTCCACTGGAAAGAACCCCACCGCCCTCGCCTTCCACCACACCAGACAAGAGGTTGTCTAAAAAATACAAAAATAGCCGCGGAAGCAGCTCCAAGTTGAACCCCGCAGAGATTGATCGAGGTCCACAGGGATCAAGAAGACGAGTGACCCTGCTGCCCTCAAACTTTCCTGCCCGCACAATACCAAATCTTTAGCTTATATGGTCACTATTCTGCAAAGTTATGTTTTTTACCGTTGACTGGTGGATTTCCTTTCGGCTTGTTCTCAACACACAGCATCTCTACAGGAACCCATACCTTGGTTGGGTAAAGTAGAATTTAAGTCATGCTTAGAGATTATACACATGTTGGCGCAGGGTCACTACAGGTTGGTGCGGCCCCCCTTGATACTGACTCACATACATCCATCCAACATAGTCGATTGTGACTTTTTGTCACCCGTGGCCTCAGCTATGCCTGTTGAATGTCTCCCCGGGAGATAGGCCACTCTCAATGAAGTTTGATCGGTTGGATATATGGACATATTTCAAGACCGTATTTCAAGACTGTGCTGCATGGCTAACAAGCTAAGCATAGAACCACCTCCTGATCCGAAGACTATACCTTGGCCATATATTGTATTGTCTAGGTATAGGAAACGTTTAGTAATATGAGAGCAAGTTAAATGTTATATGCTTTTATTACTCACCTTAGAGACAATAGATTAACACGTAGGATAACATCCCCGGTCCATTTAAAACACATGCAGAACGGGTATGATGACCAATAAACTTAACAAGCTAATGTAAGTTTAAGATACACACCAGGGTCGGGTGTGATTCTCCTTTAAGCCCTGTTATACGTTATTAATACAGTTCGGCTGCGTGTGCAGCACTAGGTGTGCTGACACTTGGTTGTTTGCGCCTCCCTCGAACCCCACAGTGTGCCTTGCGGCCTTGAAAAAGGACGCGGGTTACAACATATAGATTTGGTGGGCTTCGTCCGCGGACGGGGTGGTCAGCTCCCCCGCGAGACGGTCTACCAATACTTCGCTAAGACTCGATATATCTTTTTCTATTTTCTTTTCTTCTCTCTCTCTACTTAACTCTTTAACTCTTACTATACGTATCTTTACCAGGTATACAGTAGTGCTACTGTAGAATTGTTGTCTCAGGTGAACGATTAAATACTGACTTTTGTACTAAAGTTGTGTTATCTCTGCAGACCGGTGGACCGAACACCTCCTCCTAATCTTCAGCCATGGCCTATTCCTCCTTGGGGCAATGCCCTTTGATAATTTCGCACAATATAAGGGGGCTCAACATACCAGAACGACGCTCCACAACACTAAGAGAGCTTAAAAAAGGTAAGCCACACTTTGTTTATCTCCAAGAAACTCATTTCAGAACACAACAGACACCAAAACTCACGGACTCATACTTTACGAGGGCATTTCATTCCACTAACACTGAGTCAAAATCAAAGGGGGTCTCCATTTTGGTTAGTAGGGAGGCCCCCTTTGAACTAACAGAACAACTGTGCGATTCGGAAGGCAGGTTTGTCTTCTTGAAAGGAAACTATGGAGGTACTCCAATAACACTAGCCAATGTCTATTTCCCTAACAGACGACATGTACCTTTTTGCGAAACCATTGTCAGGAAACTTGCGGGGTTTGCATCGGGATGTTTGATTTTAGGAGGAGAGTTTAACATACCGTTAAATCCTCTAACAGATACGTCAAATGGAAAAACATGTATATCATACAAAATCCTTAAAAGGATCAAATCCCTCTTGCAATCTCTGCAGTTGATAGACACTTGGCGCTTCTCAAATCCAGACGGAAGAGATTACACTCACTTCTCTGTACCACACTCAAGGTATGCCCGCTTGGACTACCTTTTTGTGTCACAAAGAGACATTACTCAAGTGACGGGGACCAACATAGGTGTACAGACGATATCAGACCATTCACCCATATCCCTCACCATGAATTTACTGAGCCACACAAAAAGACAGCCGACGTGGAGGCTGAATGCGTCGATTCTAACCTACCCGCTCTTAGTCAAAGAATTGACCACCAATCTGACACAGTTTTTTGCGGAAAATACCACCCCAGATATAGATCCTCTGATGGTGTGGGAAGCACACAAGTGTACCATAAGAGGGATACTGATTAAGATGGGCTCCAAACGCAAGAGAGAGAGGGAAATCCAAATAAAAACACTGATAACACAGATCAACACACTGGAAAGGCTACATAAACAGTCCCTTTCCACTGACTCAGCCACAAAACTCCTAGATTATAGGAAAGAACTGCAACAGATATTGAACACAAAAGCTAAACGAATGCTGTTTTTCAAACGTAAAATCTACTATGAATCGGGAAATAAGACCGGCAAATACCTAGCGAGAGCGCTACGGGACCACACACGGAACAACCACATAGCGGGTATTAAAAACAAAAACGGAACACTTGACGTAACACCGGAAGCAATAGCAGAACACTTCCACGCCTTTTATACCAAACTATACAACCTACAAAATCAACACAAACAACCCCACATGACAGGGGACAGGGCACACATCATCCAAGAATACCTTACACACAGTGGCCTACCAACCTTAGACACCTCTGACTCTAATTTATTAGAAGAACCCATTACATCCCTAGAACTGAAACTAGCTATAGCTCAACTCAAGTCGGGTAAAAGCCCAGGGCCGGACGGCTTTTCTGCAATATATTACAAAACCTTTACCGACATTCTAACAGATCCTCTTAGAAATGCTTTGAACTCCATGTCATCACCAAGGGGATTAACCCCCGACTTTCTCTCAGCACACATTGCGATCTTGCCAAAGGAAGGTAAGGACCCTGGGGAATGTGCTAGTTACAGACCCATATCCCTACTAAACCTCGACGTTAAATTATTCGCAAAAATTCTGGCACTAAGGTTGGGTCCCCTTCTCCCGGGGCTGATAGGACTAGAACAAGTGGGCTTTGTCCCGGGTAGGGAGGCCAAAGATAATATCATCAAGGCCTTACTTCTGATCCACACAGCAAAAACGCGAAATATCGAGGGCCTTCTCCTCTCCACGGACGCGGAGAAGGCCTTCGATAGAGTAGCATGGGATTACATGTTGGCAGTATGTAGATACGTAGGATTGGGACCGCGCATGATGTCGTGGATCTCTACGTTATACCACAACCCATCAGCACACTTGAAAATTAACGGAACACTGTCAAGAAAGGTACACATTTCAAATGGGACCAGACAGGGATGCCCACTATCACCTTCATTGTTTATCCTTGCATTAGAACCCTTTATTAGAAAAGTTAAAGCTAATGGGGCGGTCCATGGATTTAGGGTGAAGGACAGAGAGTTCAAGGTGGCAGCCTACGCTGATGACCTACTATTTTTTTTGACAGACCCATTGATATCCCTCCCTAACCTACTAACGGAATTCTCACACTACGGATACCTATCGAACCTAAAAATTAACTACACTAAATCTGAGGCCCTAAACATATCACTACCAGACAAGATCCTCAAACAGACTTCAGTAAACTCAACGTTTCGATGGGAACCCTCAGCACTGAAGTACCTGGGAACCTGGCTGACCCCTCAGTTGCGGTCTATATTTGAGAGGAACTATATCCCACTCCTTAAAAGTTGCGAGAGGGATCTTGGAAAATGGAGTTCAGGCTATTTTTCATGGTTTGGAAGAGCTGCAATAATCAAGATGGTGACACTACCTAGATTCCTTTATCTTATGCGCACTCTTCCAGTGAAAATACCATGGAAATTTTTCACAACTTTGAATTCCGCCATCCTGAGATTTCTCTGGCAACATAAGAAGCCCAGGATAAAATTAGCCAAACTAGCACAACCCAAAGACTTAGGGGGGATTGGACTACCGAATTTCAAACACTATTACTATGCGTCACATCTAGCGAGGGTCATTGATTGGCACTGTCATGAACAGGCGAAAGATTGGGTCTCTATAGAAGCAGATTTAAGCCCCATTCCACTAATCTATACACCTTGGATTCCGAGGAAAAAATACCCAAACATACTGAAAAATCACCCCTTGACTGGTACTACCTTAGAGATCACAAATATCTTAGCAGAACAAAAAGATATCACAACATTCACCAGCCCATTAACACCACTGAAGGATAACCCTGATTTCCCTCCAGGTGAACAAAACTCTACTCTACAAAACACAACCGACAGATCCCCCCTGGTGGCAGGTGACTGCTTCCGAGGAGACAAACTCAAAGACTGGTTATCCATCAAATCAGAAAATAATCTCCCTCTCCTCCGACAATCGACATATTTTCAGATTAGGAACTACTTAAATAAATTTACACACACTAGAGACCTGTCCAGACCCCTGACTGAATTAGAATCGGTGTGTCACAGCAAATCCCCATTGGATAGGGCCACTTCGGTGGCTTACACGTGGCTGCACAATATGAAAGGCCTGGCGGAGGATGAACGCAGGAGGAGGTGGTCGGAGGACCTGAGGATGGAAATCTCAGAGAAACAATGGAGGTATGCTTGCATAATGGCACATAAATGTTCTATGAACACGAGACAGCAAGAAACGAGCTACAAATTGTTAATGCATTGGTACAATACCCCTGACAGACTTCATAAATGGGATAACCAGAGATCGGAGATGTGTTGGAGGTGCCACCAAGAAACAGGAACATTGACACATATCTGGTGGCAATGCAACCTGATCAAAGATTATTGGAAAGAAGTCCGGAATTTAATCAAATTGATTACAGACACAAAACTGAATTTAAATGCGGCATGTTGCCTAATACACGTGACCAACTTCTCTCTTAGGAGATACAAGCATTCCCTGACCAAACACCTGCTCAATGCTGCCAAATCGCTAATTCCCTTGCACTGGAACTCATCCAGGGTCCCCTCCACCTCGGAATGGCTACTGAAAACACGTGATATTTGTGAGATGGAGGACACCTTGGCCCAGGAAAGAGGTAATGTGGAAAGATTTCATAAGACATGGCAACCATGGTTTAGCTTCAGATACTCTCAAACCTACGAAGACATTGTAAACAACAGACCTCCGTAGGTACAAAAAGAATATTTGTGGTCAGTGCACACTCTCCGATCTCTGTAACGGTAACCCAAAGTAAAACTAAGATTAGCACAGCATTTCTACAACTATTCTTCTTTATCACCTTTCCTTTCCTCTCCCCTCCTTTCTCTTCACCTATTCACCCAACACTAATACTTAGGCAGATGAGCTGTATATATAGCATGAGATAATAATACAGACACCCTGTACTTATTAACGATGAAAGATGTTAATGTTATGGAAAGAGATCAGTAGGATTCTTCATAAGTTTGTATTTACCTTTTGTTGATCAAAGAAAAGTAATATAACCATACTATAAGATACATGACTGTTTTGACTTATAGCCTATCTATGGTTTAAGGTTTGATATCTTCTCTCTTTTTTTTGTTTTTCTCTTATGCTGTATCGAAAAACAAACCGTCAGCAGTTGCATCTGCGAATGCAAATTTTGCATGTTATTACCTTTCTCTTCAATAAAAATCTTAATGTGAAAAAAAAGAAGATAGTTCTTAATGACATCAGCTGTATATTTGGGCCATTCTCCTGCTGCAGAATAAATTAGGGGCCAATCACACGCCTCCCTGATGGTATGGCATGATGGAGAAGTATCTGCCTGTATTTCTCAGCATTGAGGACACCATTGATCCTGACCAAATCTCAAACTCCAATTTGCATAAATGCAGCCCCAAACTTGCAAGGAACCGCCACCATGCTTCACAGTTGCCCACAGGCACTCATTATTGCACAGCTCTCCAGCCCTTCCCCAACAAACTGCCTTTTGCTACAGCCAAATATTACAAATTTTGACTCATCAGTCCAGAGCACATGTGGCGATTTTTCTGTACCCCAGTTCCTATGGTTTCCTGCTAAATATTAAGGCCCCTTTCACATGGGCTGGATCCGTTTTTCCCGACAGGGGATCTGTCTACTGTTCCGCAGGGGTGATGCTGCTAACTGCTCCTGCCGAGACTACCCGCATTTTCACAGCCAGTGATTCGGAGAAGAAAGGGGAGGGGGTCCTCCTGGCCATTGGGAAGTCAGTTTCCTTCCACCTTAAAAGCTCTCATTTGAACAATGAGGGTAGACACATTAGTCTCACTGGTGACTTGAACTCCAGACCGTACACCACCATCACTGTGTATGCACCCAATTCTTAAAAGGCTGCGCTTCCTTCGAAGGGTTTTCAAGTTAATCTCTTGTGTTAAGTATGGTCAATTCTTGATGTGTGGGGACTCCAGATCTGTATCCCTGCGGAATCTGTTTCATTCCGAAGGGGTGTAAGATGTTTGGAGGTGCCAACATGCTAGTGAACGGGATTACATGTTCTTCTCCTCCAGACATCATTCATACTCATGCATTGACCTATTTGTTACTGACCAGTGGCTTCTTCAGAGGGTTTCCTCAGCCTCCATTCATGATATTCCCTGTCGGCCATTTCCATCTCCATAGAGGATCAGGATCCCCTCTCCAAGACACTCATGTGGCGCTGTAATGTTAGGCTGTTACAAGATTATGGTGTTTCTAAGGTAATATCTCAGCATCTCAGGGACTTTTTTTCCACTAATGCCCATTCAGCATCTGACCCCTATGTCCTCTGGATTGCCCATAAGGCCTTCATCCAAGGAATCTGCATCCAACAAGGGTCCAGAACCAAGAAAAAAATTTAACTCTAAATTGTCTGACCCTCTCTCAGAAATTCATGTTTTGGAATCTCGTAACAAATCATCTCCCAACCATGCCACCTCGTCTACCCTTATTAGACTCAGGCGGGGAATTGAGAGCGCACTTAGCGATGTGAACGCCTTCTCTGTTGTTGTCCATTGACACAGAGAAGGCGTTTGACAGGGTACACTGGCTTTATATGACTTTATATGACACAGGTGTTAGAGAAATTTGGCTTCCAATGCAACATCATATCTGTCATCATATCTCCACACCCTCAGCCCAAGTCAACGCATCTGGCCTGTTATCCAAACCCTTTAATATAACCAATGGAACTAGACAGGGGTACCCCCTATCCCCATTGGTTTTTCATTTATTCAGTGAACCCCTGGCTGAAGCTAACCGCTCTAACCCAGATATCACGGGCTTCAATACCCATGACTCTGTTCACAAGATTATTCTTTTTACAGATGATATCACCCTCCTTGTGACTAACCCAGAGTCCTCACTGCCACAGATATTACAAACCTTTACCTATTTTAGCCAAATATCATACTATAAAATGAATCCTGCCAAGTCGTTGGATTTTAGACCCAGGAATCCAAGCCTTCACCAAAGCTATGCTTCAGAATGAATTCCCCTTCACTTGGAGCTCGGAAGTGATCCCTTACTTGGGCATTACCCTTACTGCTTCTCTTTCTCCTCTGGTAGCTGCCAACTTCAAGCCACTGATCTCTAAATTGAGTAGAGATTTACAACAAATGGCTCAATTTGAGCTCTCTTGGTGTGGCAGACTTGCGGCACTAAAAATCAATATTCTTCCTCAAATAATTTATATCTTCAGATCCCTACTCATCCCTGTTCCAGCACACTTGAGGATCCTCGTCAGAGAGGTTATAAAGTCATATCTATGGAAAGGATTGAAGGCCAGATGCTCTCACTCTTGCTTGACCAGACACAGGTCCCTAGGCGGTGCTGGCTCCCCCGATATAAATGATTACTATTGGGCAGTTTAACTAGACCAACTTAAACACTGGTTTTCGCACAAAAGGAACCCCCTTATGGGTAGATCTAGAAAGGACATTTGCCCCTGTGGATAGTCTTTATATATTCCTTCTCAGTTACTGGTGGAGGCCTTGGGATCCCACAACCTTGACTATGCCTATGGAAACGTCGTTTCGGACTTGGAGACTACGTAAAATTGTTATCAAATACTTACCGTAATTTTTGTTTCTTGGCCTATCCTCACGTCAGCACACAATGGTTAAAGCCTCTTCTGGAACCCACAGGATCACCTGTTTATAGATAAATAAAAGACAGCCCCTCCCCCACTGAAGTGTTCAATGACCTAGCCTGCAACAGGCCACTAGGGAGGGAGTCCTGTGCTGATGTGAGCATAGGCCAGGAAAGGAAACTTACAGTAAGCATATGATAATAATTTTCCGTATTTCTGGCCCTACCTCACGTCCGCACACAATGGGATAAAACTAGCTGACTAAATCGGCGGGAGAGAAAACATGAAAAGAAACATTGACAATCAAAGAAAAACCTGCGAAAGACAAAAATAATTTATATGTCTCGTCCCAAACTTTGCAGAACTTGCTGACTGCATGCCTAGCTTGTAACGTTGAATGAAGGGCTAGGTGTCTCACATATATCTTCCACTGAAATCCCAGCATAACTGCCCCAAAGGCTGCTACCCCTGGTAGCAACCTATCCATGTGTAAGGAACTGAAGTCTTCATGCTGTGTACTCAGTGACTCCATGTGAATACTTGCAGGGACTGCCCCCAGTTTTCCTGTAAACTGGATACCACTGAACTGAGCTTTGGAGATGGATGTAGTATCACTAATTCTGGTAAAAAGACAAAAGGGATCTTTGCAGGAAAGTGCTGCAATCTCCAACATTCTTCTGCCTGAAGCAACTACTGTCAGAGGAACTAGTTTTACCACTAGGAACCACAATGGAAATGAAGCTATTTGAGCAAAGGATGCCTGTACCAGTGCTTTCAGAACCAAGCCTAAGTCCCATGAAGGGAACAAGGATTTCCTTGGTGGTCGTATATGGGTCACAGCCTGCATTAAGCATTTATTAAATGGCTCTTCCACCCATCTGCAGCTTGAAAAAGAGGATAAAGGCAGAGACCTGTACTTTAATGGAGACCAACCTCAAGCGCTAATTGTGAAAATGTCCAAGATATTGGCTGGAGCCGGGACAAAGGAGAGAAAACTTTGCTGAGCAAACAGAACAAACTTCCTTCATATCCTCTCATATGTAGCATTCATGGTCTTGTGGTCTTCACGAAGGTCTTAACCATAGGCGTGCGCACAGGGCGTGCCAGGTGTGCCTGGGCACACCCTTATCGCTTTGTGTGCTGTGGATGCCCCCTGTTTAGACCCAGTGGCGTCACTAGGGTTGGTGTCACCTGGTGCGGTAAAACATGGTGTCACCCCTCTCCTGTCTAGGCTGCCCAGCACCCTGCATGTAGCACACAGTCATGGGATGCACCCCAAACCGGCCCCTGTAAATTATAGTGTAGGGTGATATAGTGGCAGGTTAGGGTAGTATAGGGTGGTATAGTGGCAGGTTGGAGTGGTATAGGGCAGGTTGTGGTGGTATATTGGAAGGTTAGGGTGGTATATTGGCACATTGGGGTGGTACAGGACAGGGTGGAGTGGTAAAAGGCAAGTTGGGGTGGTACAGGGCAGGTTGGGGTGGTACAGGGCAGGTTCGGGTGGCACATGGCAGGTTCGGGTGGTATAGGGCAGGTTGGGATGGCACAGGGCAGGTTGGAGTGGCACAGGGCAGGTTGTGGTGGTACAGGGCAGGTTAGAGTGGTACAGGGCAGGTTAGAGTGGTACAGGGCAGGTTGGGGTGGTACAAGGCAGGTTGGGGTGGTATAGGGCAGGTTGGGGTGGCACAGGGCAGGTTGGAGTGACACAGGGCAGGTTGGAGTGGTATAGGGCAGGTTGGGGTGACACAGGGCAGGTTAGAGTAGCACAGGGCCTGTTGGGGTGGCACAGGGCAGGTTGAGGTGGTACAGGGCAGGTTGGGGTGGTATAGTTCAGGTGTGGGTGGCACAGGGCAGGTTGAAGTGGTATAGAGCAGGTTGGGGTGGCACAGGGCAGGTTGGAGTGGTATAGGGCAGGTTGGGGTGGCACAGGGCATGTTGGGGTGGTACAGGGCAGGTTAGGGTAACACAGGGCAGGTTGGGGTGGCACAGGGCATGTTGGGGTGGTACAGGGCAGGTTAGGGTGGCACAGGGCAGGTTGAAATGGCACAGGACAAGTTGGGGTGGTACAGGGCAGGTTAGGGTGGCACAGGGCAGGTTAGAGTGGTATAGGGCATGTTGGGGTGGCACAGGGAATGTTGGGGTGGTACAGGGCAGGTTAGGGTAACACAGGGCAGGTTGGGGTGGCACAGGGCATGTTGGGGTGGTACTAGGGTTGCCACATCATCCCTTTAATCCAGGACACGCATTAATTACACAGGTTCTGTGGCTGATTAAGGTGGTAATTAAACTCACTTGGTGCCTTATCTGCATTAAATCAGCCTCAAAACCTGTGGAATTCATATGTGTCCTGGATTAAAGGGATTATGTGGCAACCCTAGGTGGTACAGGGCAGGTTAGGGTGGCATAGGGCAGGTTGGGGTGGCACAGGGCAGGTTGAAATGGCACAGGACAAGTTGGGGTGGTACAGGGCAGGTTAGGGTGGCACAGGGCAGGTTAGAGTGGTATAGGGCATGTTGGGGTGGCACAGGGCAGGTTAGGGTAACACAGGGCAGGTTGGGGTGGCACAGGGCATGTTGGGGTGGTACAGGGCAGGTTAGGGTGGCACAGGGCAGGTTGGAGTGGTATAGGGCATGTTGGGGTGGCACAGGGCATGTTGGGGTGGTACAGGGCAGGTTAGGGTAACACAGGGCAGGTTGGGGTAGTATAGAGCAGGTTGAGGTGGCACAGGGCAGGTTAGGACTATATGCAGGGCACTGCTGGATGCCCTGCTCGCACCGCTCCGAGGCAATCTATAATAGTGTTTAGCGGCGGGCCCAGTGTCACCCCTCTGGTGGGTGTCACCCGGTGCGGGCCGCACCCCCATAGCAACGCCACTGTTTAGACCCGTGATATTTTACCAAAGCCCCCCTACTGGGGCTCCAAAAAAAATTGGGGAAAAAAAATAATTAAAAATTAAATTGTTAAAAATAATAATAATAATAATAATAATAATAATAATAAAAATGTTAAAAAATAATTAGAAAAATAACATTTTAAAAAATAATAAAAAAAAAACTACTGACACTTACCTCTACCCTACTGATGTTGTCCACGGCTCTACTGACACCGATAGTATATATACACACGTAAATGTGTTGGGGTGCACACCCTAATGCAATAGGCTGCGCACACCTATGGTCTTAACCACCTCGGATGAGAATCCCTGCACCTCTAGTCTGGCCTATTCAATAACCAGGCTATTAAAAGAGTCTCACTGGATTTGGGTGCTGCCATTGATGCTGGCATAAAAGATCTTGTTTGACCGGAAATGGGATTGGTGGTGCCAATGACATCTGGGGAAGCAATGAAAACCAAGGCCCCCTTGGCAGGTGGAAAGCCCTGTATGGCATAAATGTGTTCTGTTCTAATTTTCAGAAGAATCTTCATAATCAAGGACACTGGAGGAAGACAAACACCAATTGAAAAAACCCATGGCACTGTGAATTCATCTTCTATCACTTCACCTTTGTACCTTGTTGGAAATACCAGATGCTGCGTGTTCAGTGGACCCTCTATGAGAACTACCGCTGGAATGCCCCATAGAGCCAATACTAATTCAGGTACTTACTGTTGGAAAATTATTTGCCTAACTGATCCATTAGTGGATCCTGCTTTGCCTGTAAGTAGACAGCCTGTAAGCGGCTCTCCGTCCAGCAAAAAGCATCTTGTTGTTAATCATCAACTTCACTCTGGCCCCTTGGTGGAAGATCCTGAAAGGCTTGCAATGCTAGTGTAGAGCTCACCACCTTTAGGTGGGTGCCAATTAGTTAGTAAGGATAAGTGATAGGTAAATTGCCAGCGTCTTACCCTGTTGGTTAGGCTGGTTGGTTAATTTGGTTGGGAGATTTGATAGAATAGAGGAGGATGTGGCCACCTACACTCTGCCCTGCAAGATTTCCATTACTTTCCTTGAAATGTTCTGGAAGGTGGGTGGACTGGGGAAGCAGAGTGGCAGGTAGTTTTTTGAGACCCTTCTGAGCCAATCATTGTTTTGTCTGGGTCAGAGGCCGGACTGTTATAAAAATCAAGGTCACATGTTTCCTGGGATTGGAGATGGGAATTGAATCCAGAAAGGCTGCAAAGATGTGATCAGCAAGGAGCAGGCTTGAAGGCCTGGGGGTGTAATGCTCTCAGTGCTGGATAGCAAAAGAACTGAACCTGAAGGCCTGAGGGTTCAGAGACCTCAGGGCTGGATGGTTCAGCAACATCAGTCAGCAACAGAAGGAGATTCTGGGAGAAATGTACCAGAAATCACCGGCTGGGATGGTTCTGGACATGCGGAGCGGTAAGTAGCTGCTAAAAGGCTGCAGTAGACCAGGATCAGGCTTTCTGTGTTAACCATGGACTGTCGGTGGGAGAGAGCACGGGAGTGCAACCCAGCAGTACTCATTCATCCAGGACTTTCCTGAACTGACGCAGGAGGATTGCAGGAGTCAAGATAGGCAGGTGAGGCCTGGGGCTTCCAGCATCCATATACCACTATGTCTTTCAGAGGGGCATTGGTCAGTTCATTATGGGAAAGGACAGTGAATACAAATGGAACCGGAAATTAAGAGGCAGCTCATACTTCCTTAAGAAATCTTGTAATACTCAGCAATCAAGAGAAATAAAGTTCTGTTTAAAATTATTGGACTGTCTGCTGATGTTATTCATGCAGGGGAGGAAAACGGAATCCATTAACAGAAAGGTATGAACTAACAGCAGCTCCCAAGGGAGTAGTGCGCTACACTAGAAAAAACTGCCTTTCGTTTAAGACAGTCAGAGCATCTGCATTCCACTAGGCTCCGATGGCCTTGCACCTGTCTCCTCTGGCTGGAGACAGACTGGCATCCGACATCAGAATTATTCCATCTCCTGGGCTGAGAGGCACGTCACAAAAGAGGCACACTGGAAATGTCCAAAACTCCAGTTCTTGCTAATTCGTCCAGACACAAAGATCTTCTGGTCCATAGACAGCCCATCCCATTGACTGAGGAAGGCAAATTGAAAAGCCCCCATGTGCCAACTGGCCCAAGGCAACACTGGAATGGCAACTGTAAAATGTCCCAATGGGGACAATGCAATCCCTCACTGACATAAATGCCGTCTCCATGACTCTTCATACGCAGATTTTCATTTTGAAAATGTTTCCGTTTTGGAAAACCACTTGACTTATTCGGGCATGAAATACTACTCCAAGATCCTTCATAGATTAAGGAATTAAATTCTTTCCCTGTTTGTTCACTAGTTGACTGGACTTGGAAAAGGACTTCTAGGACAAGGTTGTGATGCTTTGCCAGCTCCTGGCTTACACATGCGACAATCAAAACGTCGTCCAAGTAGTGGTAGAGCCTCATCCCCAAAGACGAATTACCACCCCCACTGCCAACAAAATGTTCAAAAAGATTCTTGGTGCTGTGCAGGGGCGTTGCTAGGTGGCAAAAAGACCAGGGGCTTCAGCCCAAAGTCCAAGGCCGGAGCGGGGGGGGGGGAGCGCGTGTGTACACGTGATGCAGGCCCTTTTTTTTTTGGCTGGGCCGTGACCTACCTGACCTACATACACTGACGGTAGTGAACACTGACCTACCTACACTGACATTTACATTCACTGACCTACCTGCACTGACCGTAGTGACCTACCTGCACTAACCGTAGTGACCTACCTACACTGACATTTACCTACACTGACCGTAGTGACCTACCTACACTGACATTTACATTCACTGACCTACCTACACTGACCGTAGTGACCTACCTACACTGACCTACCTACACTGACATTTACATTCACTGACCTACCTACACTGACCGTAGTGACCTACCTACACTGACCTACCTACACTGACATTTACCTACACTGACCTGCCTGACCCACATACACTGTCTGACCTACCTCAGCTCAGCCGTGGTGTGTGGTGTCACAGCAGCCAGGCAGTCAGACAGTCAGAGGAGGAGGAAGAGCCGAGGAGGAGAGGAGAGCGGGCCGCCCGAGCGCTGAGCGGGGTTCTTACAGTGGCGCGGCGGCCGCATTGTAATTCCCGCCTCCTGGAGCCTTCAGCGCCTATGATGGACGTCACACGTCCCGCGGTCCCAGCATTGGATGAGGGGGACGTCCATCATAGGCGTTGCAGGTTCCAGAAGGCGGGACCTGCTACGGCACTCGGCCAAACTCGGCCAAATTCGGCGGCGCTCAGGATCAGATCAGTCCTGGCGCTCGCCGCTCGGGGCTTGTAATAAAGAGCTCCATGCCTGAGGCTCGGGGCTTTTCGGGGGCACATTCGGGGCTTCAGCCACGGCTAGCCACCCCCTCCAGACGCCCCTGGTGCTGTGCCAATTCTAAAAATGGCAGTCACCTGACCTGGAAGTGACAGCCAGTGACTGAAAATCTCAGATGCTTCTAGTGTTACGCACTCATCGTACATGGAAATTTACGTCAGCCAGGTTGATTGACACTAACTGGTCTTCATGCAGAACTATCACCATGACTGTTTGCACAGATTCCTTTTGGTGTGTATGTGCCCATTTGATTTATGCAAACCCAGACAGTAGGGAAAGCTCCTGATGCCTTGGGTGCTAGAAAGAATGGGAAGAAACCCCCAGATTTTGTTCTTTTGGTGGCACCAGCACTATGGACTTGTTGCAGTATAATTCTTTTAGCAAGGTCCTGGGTCCCAAGAGGCCTAATGGTGAGCTCAAGGGTTAGGGAGAGCTGAAATCCTTCCTTGTAGAGTGGGTTACCAGGCATTGTGGGTGTGATGCAAGAAGAATGGTGGGTGCCAGTCACTTTTTGAATGCAAACAAGAGATTTATTGTCTCTTAATGGGACTGGGGCAGAGAGGGTTAGGGCCAGGACACCCTTGAGTAAATGCAATGATAATTGGCAGACTCCGAGACTTCTATAGGTAGACAGCTATACAGTGGAAGGCCTCCAGCTGGATAGCACTTCTGTATTGGTAGGACCGCTGTCTCCTATGGCAACTAGTCTTGCAACAGTCACTAACGGTAGTTGTACATAACTCTTGGTAACACAGAACAGTCCTTTTACTTATCTCACAGTATCCCATTTCAGAAATTCACTCACTGAGCTCCCAGTCTCTCACTAGACTTCCAGATCCCAGTCTTCACTGGATCCCCTGAGCGCTTCCACAGCTATTTCACTGTATTTCACTGTTTACTCCTCAAGTGTCACCCCCACTATCCTGCTGGGTCCCTGGCTTGGCACTGGCTGATGCTTTCCCACTTCTTGACCGTCCCTGAGTGGTGAGAAGACTGCTCTGGTACTTGCTTCAGCTTACTCACAGTAGTCTCTGGTAACAAGGTGGTTGGTCCCTTAGTGGCGACAGGTTCCCCTCTACCTCCGACCACAACTGGTTCCCACGTCCACCCAGACAGCCATCCAGGTAGCACAGAACCCTCGATCACCTGACTCTAAACAAATAAATGGGCTCTCCCAGCAGGCCAAAGGGCTTAAAGAAACCACTGGCCATTGGCTGAGACACCCTATTCATGCATAATCTGTCCTTGCTTTGCCCTTGTCTATCGAATGTCACTAGCTACAATGCTACTGTAAATTGGTCTTCTTATCAGATCTCTCCCATTCTTCATCAATGAGGCCCATCCAGAGGCAGACAGAAGGTAAGCCAAGGCAGTCCATCCAGAGGCAGAGAGAAGGTGAGCCCAGGAAGCCCCTGTATGAATACTTAGATCACACACACATACATAAACAGCATTGGGACCGCACCTGAGATATCGCCACGGACATTATAGTGAGAGCAATAATTCTAGCGCCAGATCTCCTGTGTAACTCTAAACTGGTAATCTGTAAAGCATAGGAGCTCAACCTGTAGCCCCAGAGCTGTTGCTGAAAACTACAATTCCCATCATGGCTCTGCCTTTGGGAGTCATGCTTGTAACTATCAGCTTTGCAATGCCTCATGGGACTTGTAGTTCTGCAACAGCTGGAGGGCCACAGGTTGAGCACCCATGCTGTTGTAGCACCCTCTACTTAGGTAGATGCTATAAGTGAGATTTTTGGTAAGTGCAGGTAAATTTAGGCAGGCCTTTGTTTTTGTTTTGATCATCATTTTTTATTATGGGCTGGGAGTGGCCTAGAGTAGGCTGGTGACTCACAAACAGCATCACTTCTCGGTTACCTCCCTCTGGCTTCTAGAGGATTCTAGAAGAGAGAAGGGGAAGAGAGGTGGAGCTTCCTGTGGTGTTCTAAGGAGCCCTGACCAATCCCCAACCTGGATTGGCAGGGGGCAGGCCTCCTTAAATACCCAGGGTCAGCCCAGCTAAGGAGTTGTTGTCGGGTGGAAGAACTGAAGATGGAGTGCTAGGCTGTCGGGCCTTTGAGGCCACTCCCCAGTCTGGGGGGGGTGACCTTGGGCCTGGGGCTAGGGTGCAGGAAGGATTCATTCAAGAACGCATGAAGGATCTGGACAGGAGGCACAGAGAGGTGTCAAGGAGGACAGCAGGAGCTAGTACTGCCGGGCAATCTTCAGGGGGGATCCACCGGTGTGTGTGAGGCCAGGAGGGCCAGTGAGTGGCAGGCACAGTCGGGAGAACTGGGGAGGCACGCCTGAGAGGACTGGCAGTGTACAGTTTGGGATGGGTGCAGAGCCAGCGGTAAGGACTGTGATGTCACGGGCAGTGGAGTCAGGCAGCTGCAGCCAGGTGGGCTGGCAGGGTCTGAAGAGGGATTACTGGGAGCAGTAGTCCACCATAGGACAGCTAGCACCACACACTTTCTATTCTATTTTTGCTACACCAAAAGGGACCCGCGGTCCCTGCCTGCAAATGTCAATTTCTAGGGCCTGACTAAGTCAGAGTTGGGCCTAACCATGTGCAAGATGTACCTGGAAGCAAGTGTTGTGCAGGAGGAGTTTGGAGAAGTGTCTTGTACAGAGAGTGTACATAGTTCTGTCCCAAATAGACTGTTCTGAAATTCTACTGGGCATCTCATATATTCCCATCCCTATCCAAGTTCAAATCCCTCAATAAAAATACAAAAACAAGTACATGGACTGTTCATTGTCTCCAAGGTGATTGGGAAGTGAATGCCGGGTGACAGGTGGACCACAACTTTCAGCAGCCCCTACGAGGGGGTACCGCTACTTTGTAAAGGCTTATAAAGTGTCGCCTATGAATATTTTTAAGCACCATAATTTGTCGTCATTCCACGAGTGTGCACAATTTTAGCCTCTTCACGCCCGTACTATAGCCGAAAGACAGCTACAGCGTGAGCTTAAATTGCTGGGAGGGCAGTCAAGAGAAGCCCGCAGCTGAGAAGGGACGCAGTCAGCGCAGGGGAGACATGACAGGGTGATAAGGCAAACCAGCAAGGTCAGGGTTAAAGGTGTGGTCATAAAGGTGTGGTCATATAAGGTGTGGCATATGGCTGTAATTAAGTGGTCATTATTGGCCGGAATTTGGTGCAAAGGGGGGGAGCTAATAGTTAATAAATTAATGTAAATGGGGTGGGGCTGTAACAGTTCTAGTGGAACCTGTTGAGAACATCATCGTTACAGTGGAGTGCTACTTTACATGATGAGCGAACTTGAGCAACTTTTATCCCAGCTAAGGGCTGCTGCTGGGATACATGGAGCTGAGTGGATACAGAGACAAGTGACCGAGTCATTGCAAGGAGTCCAGCAGGGTCCTTCACAAGCAGGACCTGCCACACAGCGCGCTAGGAGGTCTAAGCCTCCTGAGCGGTTCACCCCTGACAGGACTCCTCAGGCTCAGCGCCGCAATGGGAGCCCGTTCGCGGAACCTTCAGGCCCCCCTGCCAAACGATTGCCTGTGTTGGCCAGGGGAGAGCCTGGGAGGAATCCCCATCCTAGGCGGAGCCTGAGGGGGATGGGACCCACAAGCCAGATGGCGACTCACCCATCCTCCTCCGACCGGATTCCGGAACGTGCGGCTGGTGTGGATGGCGATGTTCCGGTCGACACGCCAGCCCGTCGGGGAAGAGAAGTTGGAGCGGGCCTCGGCAACGATCGGGAGGCGGCCGGTGGCTCTGTCAGCCGAAGGGAGGAGCGGCGCTGCGAGAGGGGCACGTCTGCCCGAGGAAGAGATGCGACGGCGCGCACCTCCAGGCCACAGGTGGCGCCTGCGAGCCCGGGTAAGGCCGGGGCGCAGGGTGATGACGTCAGAGCGGTCGGACGATCGGAGCGGCGCAGGCCGGCGAGCCTGTCCGTGTCAAGAGGAACGGCGGCGGCTGAGGGAGGGAGAGGACGGCCGGATCACAGGCGGCTTTCGGTTCCCGTGACGCCAGCAGAGCAGCAGAGAGAAGATGCCAGTAGCATGGAGGAGGGAGAAGTGGAAGAGGATGTCGGTGACGCCGTGGCGGAAGTCGGACCGGCGGCTGGGGGGGTCCACGGCCCCATGCAGCCTGGTGAGTGCTCTCCTGTTTTGCTTCCTTTATTTTCTCCCTCTGTGTGGTCAGGTGTGGGGTCCCAAGGTCAGGTAGGGGGGGCTCCTGGGAGTATGGGGTCAGAGGGGCTCACGAGGGAGGTATTGCTGGGGTTGAGAGAGTTACTGCAAAAGCTGGGCAGTGGGGGGGCGCCTGGGGGGGCGGCTGTGGTGGGGGACAGTTCAGGGAGACAGGTGCCACCACCGGAAGTCTCCTCCGCTCCTCCGGCTGTGGTAATAGCGTCGGATGTGCCGCAGGGACCAAGTGGAGAGACCTCGGGGGAAAAGCCGCCGGACAAAAGTGACAAGGAGGTGGATAAGGTAAGATTGGCGGATGCGGCGAAATGCGAGGTGTACGTGTGCTTTGAAGGTCCTTTGGGTGCGCACCTGAAACAGGAAGTGAGGGACCGTATTTGGAAAGGGGAGTACGTGGAAATATTTTCCCTGCTCCCTCTTGAAAAATTTAACTTAGACCGCGTAAAACCTGACGAGAGTAAGAAAGAGGACGAGGAGAAACGGCGGTATCGCCTTATTCCTCGCACGTTCAATAATTGGTTGCAGGCGTTCGCAATCTTAGCTAGCGTTGTTGGCGAAAGGGAGCCGGCGAGCTGCTCGGCTTTGTTTTGCTATTTGGACGCAATTGGGGAGGCATATAGGGTCTATGGCGGCATGGCATGGTTACGCTACGATGAACAGTTTCGTCAGCGGAAGGCGGTCAGGCCAGCTATTCGATGGGATCACAAGGACATAGGGCTTTGGATGAAGCTGATGACCCCGGCTAGGAGCGGGGGTCAGTTTTTTCCAGGAGGGGCTGGCGGTGCTTCCACCTCAGGCTCGGCGGCCGTTAAGAAAAAGGGGGTTTGCTGGCAGTTCAATGACAGCTCATGCCGATTTGGAGGGTCCTGTCGCTTCAAGCATGAATGCTCAGGATGCGGGGGCAGTCATTCCTTCAGTAGGTGTTTCAAGGCTGGAAAAAACAAGGCCGGGGATGGATCTGGGAAAAGGGAAGACTCCAGTGAGGGCAGGAAGGATGTTGCCTTTTCTAAATAGGTACCCGGACCAGGAGTTGGCTAGACTCCTGTGGGAGGGATTCTCGGTGGGTTTCAGAATCCCGTGCTCTTTGACTACGGTTCCGCCGATTTCCGAGAATCTGCAGTCTGCTCGGCTTTTCCCGGGGGTTGTAACGGAGAAACTGCAGAAGGAAGTTTCTTTGGGTAGGATGGGCGGTCCATTTTCTTCCCCGCCCATTGAGGGCTTAATTGTGTCTCCCCTGGGTGTGGTGCCCAAAAAGGAACCTGGGAAGTTCCGTTTAATTCACCACCTTTCGCATCCCAAAGGGGCGTCTGTAAACGATGGTATTGATCCGCAGGCCTGTGCGGTCACCTACACATCGTTCGATGCCGCAGTAGTATGGGTACGCAGGTATGGACAGGGAACTTTGTTGGCGAAAGTTGACGTGGAGTCGGCTTTTCGTCTACTTCCGGTCCATCCGGATAGCATGCACCTCCTGGGTTGCAGGTGGCAAGGGTCGTATTTTGTCGATCGTTGTCTACCAATGGGGTGCTCCATCTCGTGCGCGCTGTTTGAGACCTTCAGTTCCTTTGTGGAATGGGTAGTGCGGGATGTGTCCGGGCTCAATTCCGTCATCCATTACTTGGATGATTTTTTGTGCATAGGCCCTGCGGGTTCTAACGCATGCGCGGTACTGCTGGGCACGTTACAGCATGTAGCGGATCGTTTTGGCATTCCCTTAGCACCGGAAAAAACGGTTGGTCCCACGACAGAATTGGTTTTCTTGGGGATCAAGATTGATTCCGTAGCCATGGAATGCCGTTTGCCGGAGGCAAAGCTTGCAGCTTTATGGCAAGAAGTCAGGGCCATGGGGGGCAGACGCAAAGTTCGGGTCAGGGAGCTGCAGTCCCTTTTGGGAAAATTAAACTTTGCCTGCAGAATCATTCCAATGGGCAGGATATTCTGCCGCCAGCTTTCATTAGCCATGGCGGGGGTAAGTAACCCCAGACATTTTGTTCCTTTGACCCGGGATCACCAAGCTGATCTCAGGGTTTGGGACGAATTTTTGGGAACCTACAATGGGAGGTCAATGTGGATGTCGGGCCCCGTGAGCAATGCGGACATGGCATTGTTTACGGATGCGGCCGGGTCCGGTGGATACGGAGCATTCTTACAGGGTAAGTGGAGCGCCGGTGGTTGGCCTGATACTTGGAGGGAGGCCGGGTGGTTGCGTAACTTAGCGCTTTTGGAATTGTTTCCAATTGTGATGGCGGTGGAAATTTGGGGCGAGGCATTTCGGAACAAAAAGGTGTGTTTCCATTGCGACAACTTGGGAGTTGTCTCTGCCATTAACACCCTGTCGGCCTCCTCACTTCCGGTGGTGCGCTTGTTACGGCACTTGGTATTGTTATGCCTTCGCCTGAATGCTTTTGTCTATGCGGTGCACATTCCGGGGGTTTCTAATAGGATTGCGGATGCCTTGTCTCGTTCGCAGTGGAAAGAGTTTCGGAGATTGGCGCCGGACGCGGAGCAGCATGGTACCCCCTGTCCTCCAGGGTTATGGACGATCGCATTGGAGTCGCCGCTGGATTGATCAGAAAATCCCTGAGTGAGGCGACATGGGGCGCATACGCTGGTGCGTGGAGGGAATGGAATGTGTTGCTGGAGGAGGTAGGGGGGCTTGAGCCCCGAGACGACGTGTCAGCATTGGTCCTGTATTTCGTTGTTCAAAACTTTTTGAAGGGGGCATCAGTATCGTCAGTGGATCGTAAATTAGCGGGTTTGGCCTTTTGGTTTAAACTGCAGGGAGGCGAGGATGTCACGAAATCGTTTATCATAAGACAGGCTATGAAGGGATATCGTAAGGGGAGCAAGTCCAGAGATATGCGGCGCCCGGTTTCTTTCACCACTTTGTGGTTGATTATGGCTCATATTCCGGGGGTGTGTGGAGATGGGTATGAGCAACTCTTGTTTCGGGCGGCTGTTCAGTTGGCCTTTTTTGGGGCGTTACGCATAGGAGAATTGGTCAGCCCTGCCAAACCCAAACACGTTGCGGGGGGACTTTTCAGAGACGAGGTGACTGTAACAGAAGTGTCAGTAAGCTTAGTGATTCGTAAGTCTAAAACGGATCAAGCTGGAAGAGGTGTAGTACTGGAGTTGTTTCGGGGTAAGGTGGCCGGGCTGTGTCCGGTTTCGGCGGTGTCACAATTTATTGCGGTCAGGCCTGCCAGTGCGGGACCTTTCTTGATGCACAGGAATGGCTCGTATTTATCGCGTTTTCAGTTCATTGCGGTTTTTCGTAAATGTCTGAATGCGGCAGGCCTGGATCCCAGGCAGTTCGGGTCTCACTCTTTCCGAATCGGAGCCGCCACGGAGGCGTCAAGATGGGGGTTGGGAACTGAGATGATAAAACGCATCGGCAGGTGGGAGTCGAATCGTTTCAGGTTGTATGTTAGACCTCATTTAATGTGAAGATGAGAGAGGGGGTCTTTGTCGTCACGTTTGTGTTGACTCTCATGCTAACTCTTTTCTATGTGTTGGTCTTATTGTTTTAATTTTATATGTCCAGGTTGGTGGGGCAATGTTTTTTTCTCTATTTGTTTTCAGGTCGCAGATGCCTAGTTTGGATCCTCGGGCATTCATTTGTTTACTGGGGGGCCAGGAGGGCTGAAATTAGACCCGATGCCAGGCAGTTAGGTCTCCCCTGGGAAGAGGGTAGTGTTCGCTGGATAGGAGTAAGGGGCATGTTGTGGAACAGAGTGGTTCCCGAAGTGCATAGATTTGCACGCTGGGACAGGGCCCCGGATATTATGGTAATTCACGCTGGGGGGAATGATCTGGGCGTCAGGCGTTCTAGAGAACTGATAAAAGACATTCGGTTCGATTTCCTCAGGCTTCGCTGTGACTTCCCGGGCACTGTTTTTGTTTGGTCCGAGATCGTGGCTCGCACGGTTTGGAGAGAAGCCAGATCGGTGGACCGAATCAATAAGGCCCGGATTAAAGTCAATAAGGAGGTGGGGCGGTTTTTTGTCAGGAATGGGGACCTGGTAATTAGGCATCAGGATTTGGAGTCCGAGACATGGCGTTACCTTAGGGGCGATGGCGTTCACCTTAACGCGGTAGGGACGGACATGTGGTTTTTGGGCCTGGAGGATGGAGTACACAGGGCTCTTCGTGTGTGGCGGAGCGCTCAGGTATAAGGAGTCATACCTGTGCGCTGTGGCATGTTAGGATCCTTGGCGGTGGTAGAATGTGGTGCATTCTGGGTAAACGGTGGGGAACCATCAGGTATGGTATCCTCGAGTGGGAACGGTTCACTGGCTAGTGACCGTGCAGATTAAGGACCCTGGGGTGGCTGAGGTTAGCTGGGTTTAGGCCCTGAGTCTTCATATATAGCGGCTGGGGTGGCAACTCAGTTTAGATGTGCCTCTGACACAAATTAAGAGGGTAATGGTTACATTGGTACCGCCTTGGATCTTAAAATGATAGATATTTTATATATATACAGTTTAGTGAAATTGTATAGTTAGGTGGGTTCTTACAGTGTGTATTGTAACAAAAGTTGTTTTATTAATAAAAGGCCATGTTGGCCATTTAACCCACCTTAGGTGTCGAGTGTTTATTCTAAATCATAGTAAATTTAAGTTAAGGTTCAAATGGGTAAGGGTACTGTAGGGTAAGCTCTTAGCTACCATTGTCATGTACGTCCTCCCGATCCCGGCCCTTTGCCACAGAATCAGCTGTCAGCCAATGACAGCTGATCACAGGATGTAAACTGATGCCGGTAATCTGCTTTTTTTTTCCTCATGCTGACAACATGAGGAGAAAAAAAAATAAGCCAATTACCGGCTTGTGTAGACGGGATATCGGTCCCACACACTGATAGTCACTGCTGCTAAACAGTGCCCACCAGTGCCACCTACCAGTGACCATCAATACTACCAAGCAGTGCCCACCAGTCCCACCTATCAGTGCCTACCAGTGCTGCCAAATCAGTGCCCATTAGTGCCTTATTATAAGTGTCACCTACTAGTGCCTGTCAGTGCCACCTATCAGTGCAGCCTCATCAGTGCCTCCTGATCAGTGCTCACCAGTGCCGCCTCATCAGTGCCACCTATCAGAGCCCATCAATGCAGCCTCATCAACGCACATCAGAGCCACACATCAGTGCCCATCAGTGCAGCCTCATCAGCACATATCAATGAAGGAGAAAAATTACCTGTTTGCAAAATTTTATAACAAACTATGAAGACTGTTTATTTCTCCAAAATTTTCGGTCTTTTTTTGTTTGTTTAGCAAAAAATAAAAACCCCAGTGGTGATTAAATACCACCCAAAGAAAGCTATATTTGTGTTAAAAAAAATGATAAACATGTCATATGGGTACAAGCTGCATGACTGTACAATTGTCATTCAAATTCCGCGTACACACGATCGGACATTCCAACAACAAATGTTCGATGGGAGCTTGTTGTCGGAAATTCCGACCGTGTGTGGGCTCCATCGGACATTTTCCGTCGGAATTTCCGACAACAAAAATTTGAGATCTGGTTCTCAAATTTTCCGACAACAAAATCCGTTGTCGGAAATTCCGATCGTGTGTACACAATTCCGATGCACAAAATTCCATGCATGCTCGGAATCAAGCAGAAGAGCCGCACTGGCTATTGAACTTAATTTTTCTACGCTCGTCGTACGTGTTGTACGTCACCGCATTCTTGATGTCCAGAATTTTCGACAACATTTGTGTGACCGTGTGTATGCAAGACAAGTTTGAGCCAACATCCCTTGGAAATATTTCCATGGATTTTGTTGTCGGAATGTCCAATCGTGTGTATGCGGCAAAAGAGTGACAGCGCTAAAAGCTGAAAGTTGGCCTGGGCAGGAAAGGGGTATATGTGCCCAGTAAGCAAGTGGTTAAAGCAGTGGCGGCTGGTGCTCAAAATTTTTGGAGGGGCGCAAACAAACTGAAAATTTCTGAAATAAAACCCCATCAATTGCAGCTTCACTGTGCCCATCAAATGCAGCCACTTGTGCCCATCATATGCAGCCACTTGTGCCCCATTAAATGCAGCCACTTGTGCCCATCATATGCAGCCACTTATGCCCATCAAATGCAGCCACTTGTGCTTATTAAATGCAACCACTTATGCCCAGTATATGCAGCTACTTGTGCTCATCAAATGCAACCGCTTGTGTCCGTCATATGCAGCCACTTGTCCCCATCAAAACTGCCACTTGTGCCCATCAAATGCAGCCATTCTGATGGGCCACCCCTGGGTTAAAGCATGACATGTTAGGTATCTATTTACTCAGAGTTACATCATCTTTTATATGTTACCCCAAAAAATGGGTATTATATTGTGTTTGTGTGCACTCTAATTCAGGCTGGGTTCAAACTGCAGAACGGAGCGGCTCACAGCAGTGGTCGGGTGTGTCCCCGTTCACCATTCCAGGTCTGATCTCAGTCTGAATTTTTGGCTGAATTCGGACCTGAAACGGACCAGAAGGCGCACAGGACACCTGTGCAATTTGCACTGGAGCCGCTCTGGAGATGTGTGAACCGGCTCCATAGAGAGCCGGTCACAATCTCCTGACATGCGAATTGGATGAGTTGAAACCCACATCCAATTCGCAATAGCGTGAACCTGGCCTAAAGTCTATTTTTACAAATATGCATTAAAAAAACTGCTGCACAAATATTGTGTGACATAAAAAAATCGCAAAACCCGCCATTTTATTCTCTAGGGCCTCTGCAAAAAAAATATGTAATGTTTGGGGGTTTTGAGTAATTTTTTAGCAAAAAAATTATGTAGGAGAGGAATGTCAGAATTGGCCTGAGTGGGAAGTAGATAAAACCCAGCTGGTAATGGCTCTGCAGCTTTTACTTTTGTAAATTGCTACATAATGAAAAAAGTGTTCCACAATAATACAAAATGTACGCGACACCTCAGAAGAACCCCCTAAGGGCCTGACATTGAAAACTGGAAGCTAAAACAAAAACTGAGCTCTTGGGTGAGGGTATTGGCTGCTATGGATAAGAGCCCCATTTTGTTTGCTTTTTTTGCTCCAGTATTCATAAATCAGCCCCCATTTTTGCACAGTCATGGAACATATATATATATAAAAAAAGGTGCAACAAATATAATAAAATGTATAAAAAGGAAAAAATACAAAGTAATAACCAATTATGCTCCTTTTTTTTATTCATCCGAGAACATGAACCTTGATTGGTTTGAAGAGACCCACAATCAACAGTTCTTGGCCACCTTTGCAAGTATTAGGATCACCTGTGTACATAGCAGTCCCCGGCCAATCAGCCTGAAGCCCCGCCCTCTCTCCAGGGTATAAATCTCAGGTCAGGGCTGAGGGTCAGTATTGCAAGTGATCATCATGATGGGTTCTTCCAGGGTAGGAATGGGCTTAGCACTGCTGCTGTGGAGCTTCAGTTTGTCCTGGTTGCTGTGTGATGCCAATGGACACTTTGAAAGCTCCTCTCTCCTCCACTGTGCTCTGGACAAGATGGAATTGTCCTTTTCTATGCCTAATGATGGGGTGACCTCTTCCCTGAAAGTGTTGGGTAAGTCCTTTTTTTTTAAAATTGCTTTAATTTTTAACTTATTGTGGTTTAAGGGCGGAAATTGCCAAAAGTAGTGATGCTGTTCCTACTAATTGGCTGGTAGCTCACAGAACATGGTGGATGGGAGTAGTACATGTTGAATAGGGATCAGTGTGCTATTATCCAGGATATGTACTAGAATGGAGCCAGTGTCCTGAGATATTAAAGGTCTAGTGACTGGATGGGTATACAAAGTGCAATGGTAGATTTCCTCCTACCCTTACCACCTCACCCCCTAATCTGTGTCCCATTGGGGAGATTTCTTTTCACATCATGTACCAGGAGGGGTGGGCTGCCCTACCCATGATGCATGAATATCTACTGAGGAGCTGGGTCAGCACAGAATTAAGCGCTATCAGAGGGGAATGGGCTCACTTTGACTCTTGGTTGAAGGGTGTGTATTGGGAAGCTGGCAGTGGGCCCGGTTCTTCACAGGCTGGAAGCTCTCACGTCGGGTGTTTAGCCCCAGTGCTTGAGATTCCACTAAGCTCTGGTATACCATCCAGCTGCAGCAGCTTTCATATTAATATTATGGGATGGTGTGCTGATGCCTTCTGCCTGCACCAAAAGCCAAGATCTTGGCCTGAACAGATGGATCTGACTTAATGTACAAATTAAGGCAAAACTTTTTTTTTTTTTTTTCAGTTTTGGATAGAGAGGAGGGATTAGAACACCTGTCTGTGCTGCTGCGCTCCCCCCCCCCCCTCCCTCCATTGGGGAGATTAACCCTCATTGTCCTCTTTACTGTTATGCATTGAAAGTAAAAGGTAAATCTTAAGTTGTCCCAGGGGGAAATCTTCCAATGGGGACACTAGTTCTGGTGACCTGGGGTTTCCTCACTTCCTGTTTTGGCTATGGGACAGAAAGTGAAGGGAAATCTCCATCATGAGATACAGATGGAAAATAAGCTGGCAGGGGTTATAACCCTTCCTTAAGCTATCCAAAATGGGGACAATTTTGCCTATAGTTCTAATTTAACATTTAATGGGCTATTATGGCATATGGTTTGGTGAATGGGGGTACATATAACTAAACTGTTCAATCAGCGTTACTATTTGAAGAAATGTAAATATTCCATCCTATTCAGTTCCTGGCCTAGATAAAAATGTTGTCATCTCCAGGGGAGGAGGGGCTTTCTCAGCTAAGCACATCTGCCTGGGTTAAGGGCAAATGGATTCCAGGAACTAAATGTTGCATGGTTCATCTGCCCCTAAAGTGTTACTATGCCACGACTCTGCATTCCCTATGTCTGTTCTCCCACAGTACATGGGAATGTTGTTATTTATTTTAGTAAATATAAACTGCTAAATTTTTTTTTTTTTTTTTTTTAACGTCCTTGTTGGACGAAACATCGGTTTGGCTGGTTTACCAAACTTGTGCTAATCTGCCTTCAGAAGTGAATGTGACACTTGGTTTGGTATAATGTGCCTTAGTAAAACTTTTTGTTTTCAGATTTCCAGGATAAATTTCAGGATCCTGCCAATGATTCTGCTTGTGGGATCTGGGCAAGTCATGGACCCAATAACACAATGGTGATTGCTGCTGCCTATGATGGATGCTACGTAAGGGAAGAGGTAAGCTTAACATCATTGACTTGGGCTTTTTAATGCAGTCATGGGGAAAAAACGAATTTCAAAGTTCTAGAATCCCAATAGAATAATAAACTACAAATCTGTTCTGCTAGTAATGCATTCAATGGGTGTATGTAGAGCCAGGACTTGGTTCTGTAGAGCAAAGAATGCCTAGTTTTGTATTACACTGATTTATTATCGCTCTGTTCCCTTCTGTCTTGCTGAACTCTCTCACTGTAATTCTGTATACAGGGGAGGACTGACCATTCGGGCACTGCCCGAGGGCCCCATGCCCTAAGGGGCCCCATCAGGGTTGCCAGCCTCAATAAAACCAGGGACAGTATGTAATACACTCACCTCTTCCTCTGGTTCATTTCTCAGTATACCATCATTGCTGTAACATCTTTCCATGTGGCTTACGACACCAATGTTTTTCTATCTATGAATATCCATCATTAAAAACCATTCAAAAGGATTCATTGTCTGTCTCTCCATACAGTGAGTTATTCATTGAGTTAAGCTGTCTGAATTGATGCAAGGGATAAATAGAACACCAGGTCATGTAGGCCCTATATGAAGCTGGAGATAAAGTTTATGGCTTTGTCAGAACACCTAGGTTTATTGATTGTCCCCTTAATGGGTCGTCCATCTGGGTTGACCATTGCCACAAATGGGAGATCATTTAGCTGTTGCCAGAACAAGCGGTGAAGGGAAATCAAATGGCAATGCGTGTCTCGAAGGCAATGTGCTCGCTTTTTAGAAGCTTTCACTTGTAGAATCTTCAGGACAGAAGTGAGAACTCCAAATTGGACAGTACTCTAACCCTTCATTACTTCAAACAAATTCTGTCTCTAAGCATGCTTTACATGTGCTGGCTATAAGTGGAAAGCCCCTGGTAACTTGTAAAATAAGTGCCTGAATCCTTGGTAGGTGGGGAGGGAGGTTTGTACACGGATTAGCAGGCTTTGGCAGAACTGACTGAGACAACTCCACTTGGGTTTGGAGACAGCTGCCCTTTGCTTGCCCTGATCTGGCCCTTTGAACACCATTCCTCCCAGTGACCACAAAGCCTATGGCTTTGATTACTCCTACCATTGCTGGGGCACCTTCTACTCCCACTGCGCCCCCCCCCCCCCCCCCCGTTTGAAAGGAAGTAAACTGGCCCTTTGGTTTCAGAAGTTGGGAGACCCCCTGGTGTAATGCATTCTGGCTTTGTTTTTCTCTAGGATGGGGAATATATGGTGGTTCTGCTTCTGGAAGAAAATCATGATGGTGCAGTTGACCAGTACAAGACGGAGAAGAGATGTACAGAATGGTAACATGTCTAATCTTCTAAATACAAATTGTTGTTGTCCCCTGGAACAAGAGCACAATGTAGCTTCACTTCTATAGGGGAGGGGGGAGCTACTGGGTCAGGGTAGGTCTCCTAGTTTCTAACCACCTCAAGCTGTAACTAAATAAAAATCTACATGTACTGCATGTTGCTATGCTTCTCCTTTCTTGTATAGAAGCCCTGGATGCCCCCAGCCCTGATGTCTGCTCTGCCGTTGCTAAAGCGGACAAACTGGCCTGCGCTGAAACACCTGTAACCAGTGACTCCTGTGCTGCAATGGGATGCTGCTACTCCCCGAGCGATGCTACAATGCCCTGTTTCTTTGGCAACAAGTGTAAGTAGGATGTTGCTGGATGCACTAAAGTTGGTAGCTGTATCAGCCTGAACATACTATGGCCAGCCTGTAGGTAAAACATAATAACCTGCTTTTTGGCAGATAAGGTTGCTAGTACCTTGGCCATAGCTAAAAGCATTTTAGGATTGCATTTCATAATTGAGTGACTTGAAGCCCAGTCTAGGATGTACTTGTTAAAAGAGAACATTTGCACAATGGTATCTAGAGCAAACTAGTCTTGCCAGCTTTATTTTTATCTTAAAGGTCACCAAAGTGTGGCTAGTTCAAGTACAAAGGACAACCCTCTAGGTGTCTGACTTTCTATGGTCTGCTCTGTATAATTTTGCACTCTTCACTGCAATGAAACCTGTCTACAGATGTTGGATTAGACTATTCATAAATGCTGCTGTGGGCACAATATAACTGACTAGATAATTGCATGTCTGATCTACGTGGTGAAAACCCTATTTTGTTTTCTACAGTGACCACACAATGCAGATTTGATGGCAACATGGTGATTGCAGTGTCCAGTGAACTGACCATGCCATCTCTGCATCTGGACTCCATCAGGGTGATTGGATTGGACTCCTGCACCGGGCTGACAGTAGATACCAGTAACTCCTTTGTAGTGTTCAGGTTCCCTTTATCCTGCACCACAGCGTATCAGGTAGGTATTGCAATACAGTCTGACCCTTTAATGTGCAAAGTTTAGCCTTGCTAGCACCATCTCTATACACATGACATTTGAGACCTTAGGACTGATGCTTGCAGTCCTTGGACTGTATAAATGCTTGGCTACAACTCTGGTCTTTAGGCTGTGATATCACTTGGTGAAGGTGAAGATTGGTTAAGCTTCTTTGCTCAAAATGGTGAGGATGATGGCATCTTTGAACTTCAATATTGCTGCTAAAGATCATTGTAATGGAACTGTCCAGCACCCACCTTGGGTGCTTCCATCAGTATACATCTTCCTCTAGTCTGCAACCAGGTTTTATATCTGAGCACCCATGATAGTCACTAGCTTGGATGCAAACTGGAACTCTGACAATTTATAGCGCAGATGAGGTAGAACCTAACCACATTACCTTTACAATGCAAACGGGAATATGCCTACCATAGCTAAGGAACAGCCAACAAACCTTAACTAGCCATCTAGGTGACTCAGTGCCCACCTAGACCACAACTCTGTATACAATGTATATTACGCATTGTCATAAGCATCCCACAATGGTTCAATAACAATGTAAGTGGTCACATCTCCAAGAGATGATCAGACAATGGGTGACTCAATTAACAATGGAATGCACACAAATGAGACCTGCTGAACACCTTAAGCAGACTATAGCAGGAGACCTTAGTATTGGGCTTCTTTGAGCTGATCACATTCACATCTGTGCCCAAACCAGCAATGATTTTAGATTAGGCACCCAAATCTGCTTTGAGACATGGATCCAAGGCAAGGCCACTCAAAGGGTCCCCCAGGCACACCTCCCAATGAGTGGCACCACTCTGAGTGCCATAAGTTAGTTGCAAGTCAAGTTTAACCACTTGCCAACCAGCCACTGCAGTTGTACTGCAGCAGAATGGCACAGCAACGTCATGTAACATCACTTCGGCCACTAAGGGCATGTGCCACCGGAGACACTTGCTGCTCGCCCCCAGAGCCGATGCGAGTGCCCAGTCACTATCACCGCCAGGCTCCCGCCATCGCTGTTGACACACAGAATAGGGATCCGTGTTTGTGTGTAAACAATTTCTGGTTCTGAGGGGAGAAAAGACAGATTTGCTAATCATATTCGGTATAAACAGACGATCTGTCATCTCCCCTTAATTTAGAGCACTCTTAACCCCTTGATCGCTGATAGCGTTAACCCCTGCCAGTGATATTTTTAGTGATCTATGCATTTTTATAGCACTGATCAGTGTATAAATGCCAATGGTCCCAAAAATGTGTCAAAATTGTCCAATGTGTCCGCCATAATGTCACAGCCCCGCTAAAGATCGCAGATCACTGCCATTACTAGTAAAAATAAAAAAAAATGCCAACTATAATTTTAAAGGATATATTAAATATTGCTTTTTTCAATATTGTTGCTGGTTGTTTGCTTGTTAGCGCAAATAACAACCACAGAGGTGATCAAATGCCAAAAAGCTCTTTGTGTGTGGGGGCGGGGGGGGGATGTTATGTTAGTTTTGGGTGCAACATCACATGACCACAATTGTCAGGTAAAGCGACAATGTGCCGAATCGCAAAAAGTGCTCTGGTCAAGGGGGTAAAATCTTCCAGGGTTGAAGCAGTTAATAGTAAGTTAGACTCTCATTTGAGTAGGTATAGGCAAGCATTTGTAGTAGTTTCAGTCCATAAGGCTCCCTTTCCATTGGCTGGGCAGCAGTGATCAGCAATCGCAAGCCTGATGAAGGGGCATACATGCTCCCAAATGCAAGCTCAACCATGTCCACTAGCACTGACGTGCCTGCCTTGTTCCACGTCCGCCCTGGAGAACACGAGTGGCCAGGGATTGCCGATCACTGCTGCCTAGCCGAACGCAAGGGACCCTTATGGACAATCTACTACAAATGCTTGCCTATACCTACTCAAATGTGAGTCTAACTTGCTACTGTTAAAACTTGACTTTGCAAACTAACATACTTCTCTGAGTGGCGTCACGCTCTTTCCTTTCTGCCTACCGGTTACTTCTGCTCTGCAGCCGGCTGCCAACGCTGACCAGAACCTCTAACACAGGTCTGGTTTCAGTAACAGTAACATTTGAACTTTTGCTGCAGGGCATACCCCTGACTGCTGGAACTATCTTAGATCCCACTAGCTGACTATTTAGTGCTCCATTTTCTTACAGTAACATTCCCTTAAAAGCCAGTGCCCATAGTCAGTAGGCAAGGGGCCACCCTGCAGGCCCTTGTCCTGGTTGGATCAGTCCAGCATAAAGCTGGCTATAGACCAGCTGTAATTCAGCCAGTTTAATATGGCTGTTCCAGTCATGAGTGATCTAACCATTGCCCTTAATGAACTGGCTTAATAGTATGCTGATACTAATGCACCATCAACCCTACTCCTATGCTCATCTAAAGCATGATTAACAGACACTTCTGTAGGTTGTGGTGTGTGCAAAAAGCCACCCTCTGCATCTTTCTGTATCATATTGAAATAGACACTTGTGGTGGGTATTGCTTTCACGGACTACCTATCCTGGTTTGCTTGCAATAAACTTTTTTTTTTTTTTTTTTTTTTTTCTTCACTCAGGTGCCCAATGGTCCAATTAACTATGTAGCTACTATTGAAGCTAGTAGACAAATCCAGACATGGCAAGGATCTTCTATTACTAGGGACAGTACAATAAGGTAAGATGAGCAATCCTGCTGTAGTATATGGGGGGGGGGGGGGGTGTTAGAACCATATCTAATACTGTACTGCTTCTCTAGGGTGACTGTGCAGTGCCACTTCATTCAAACTGGTATTGTTCCACTGCTGAGTTTTACAGTCAACACTTTGCCACCACCTCTTCCTGTCAGTACATCTGGTCCTCTTGAGCTGGAGATGAGGATTGCACAAGGTGAGACTACAAGCCTTCAGCTTGCTAGAAGCAAACCAATATGCTTCCACTAGTCTAGTGCCCATTGGTGTAATGCAGGGGTCACCAACTTTCTGAACAAAGGGCCAGTTTACTGCCCTTTATACTCTGGTGGAAGGAGCAGGTGGCTAGCATGTGGGGAGTATAAAATGTCCTGGCATCAGTAGGAGTAAACTATGCCCCATTGGTATTGGGGGGGGGGGGGGGTAAGGAATGGTGCCCGAGTGGAATAATGCCCATTGGTGTCAGTGGCAAACGGTTGCTGACAGTAGGGGAATAATGCACCAAGAGCCAGATAAAAGTAAAGGGACAGTTTAGGGACCACTAGTGTAATGCAACATAAATCTACAGTTCGTGCAAAATCTGTACTAATTGCATGACTTCACATGGTTGTGGCCCTCCTGCAATATAGATGCTTTTGGTTTACCTTAAATGTGTAGCAAGGTCCAGGGTCCCCTTTGGTCTAATGAGAGCCTCCAGAGTTGGGGAGAGATGACATCCTTCTGTGTAGTGTGGGTTACAAGGCATAGTGGGGTGTAATGCAAGGTAGATTCATGGGCACCAGACACTTCTTGAATGCAAAGATTTATTTGTTCTTGAACAGAACTGGGAGAGAAGGTTTAGGGCCAGGACCCCCTTAAGTAGTTGCAATGGTAATTGGCAGACTCAGACTTCTGTAGGTACAGTAGATGGATTACAAGTGAATGATCTGAATAATACCGCCCTTAACTCAAAATCACCCCCACTGCGCCAATGGATGGAGTGTACAATGATGAAGAGTGAGATCAAGTGAATGGCCCACTCAGTGTGCAAACAAATCAAAACTTAACGAAAAGTAATAAAAAATACTTAACGAAAAGTAATGAAAAAAATATATATATGGTGTGACAAAATAAATAAATCGAGCTGCCCCTTTAGATAATTAACAAGAGTATAGTATTTGATCTCATGTAACAAATGCCCAACTAAATACACAAGAACAAATGAGAGGCGCTCATATACCTAATGGTGAAAAATCTAAATGAGTGTTAACATATCACCAAATAGTGACTACATTAAAGTGTGTACATATATGAACTGAATAACGTGATAAATCAATACACAAATTAATCCTGTGTGACAGTGAGTTAAATAGTGCCAACCAACTTATAATGCTTATGCAAATCAGGTAAAAAAATCACCAATTAATGTGACATACCCAATAACAAAATTATTACAGTGCAATACAATTTAATAAGATATATCAGTCCTTGAATCTTTTTGTGACAGAAAATGCGTGATTAAATCTGTGATAGAAAAATCCACATAGATCTTCTGAGGTGCAGTGATCCTGGTAGTGTAAACTCAAAACGTCCTTCACCTCACCAACGTGAAAACGTGAATCCACTCCCAATGGAATCTCACTCACCAAATATTTTTGCTAGCACTCTCATGCACGGCAAAATACGCTTAAGAATCACACTCCAGAGTGATCGAGTAGTAATTAGGCCACCATGGTTAGGATCAATCCACATGTAAAAGAATATGAAGAACTCACATAGCGTAAACCAGCACGGCAAATTTTATTTAGAACCACTACAATCTTCCATAAAACCACTCACATTTTAAAAAATAAATGACAGCAGTAAAACCAGTGCAGTTCACAGCAGCTTCAAAATTCAGTGGATACACTCAAAACAGCAAATGGTCACGGCGGACCCGAGATGTGCAAATGCCAGGACTCACGGTCCCTCTCACCCCCTTCGTGGAGCGCCGTGCAGCCAAAATCTCTCCTTCCTCGAGTGCGGCTCTCAGCGTAGCTCGTCAGACCTTACAGCCACGCCCCCGACATGTTTCGTCATAGATTTGACTTATTCATGGGATTGGCTGAATAGGCTGCCCATCATCCCTTAAATCTCCTCCTCACTAGCTTCCCATAGGTCAGGGAGTCCGCATGCGCACATCTCGTGTCCCCGATCTAACAATAGAGCAGAGATCACAGCGCGCCGTTACATAGGGATGCGGCTTGCCTTTCTTTCGTTAAGGACTAGTTACAACTCAAGAGCATACAAATGGTTCGAGTCTAATACAATCTCCCTAATACTACACGTGGTCACAACCTTGCGGGTGCGATCACATATCACCTACATCCTTATTTCAAACCGATGTCTTATAACAGACACAACAGCCTGAAATACCCTGAAACTAACGTTTGTACTCCCATTGCTGGACTAACACACTCCTGGATATTCAATCTTCAAAATAAAATCGTATACCAGAGGAATAAATATCCATCATAACTCACAAGTTGGATAAGGTTTACATTAAGCACACTGAATATATTAAAAATTAATAAAAAACTAATATAAAAACTCGATACAAAAAATCATATGTATGCACTCTCATTCCCGGTCACCCGGGACTTGACAGCATAGTGAGAATCTGCTTTATTAGATAACATCCCACTACCCCTGCATGCCTCCTCACACACCGGATGCAGAGTCATAGTATCTCCGCATTTACGCATGTAAAAAAATGCAGACAGCAGCCTGAATGTTGATCTCACATGCACCCAGGGGGAGCGACATCGAATCAAATTCCAGTAGGGTTACCACCCACTGGAATTGTTCAATTGGTCAATCTCCCTCCCCTGTTTAGTGCTAATTCCCTATCTATAAAAACCAAAAATTCAAAACTATATGTGACTGGCCACAATTCTGAATTAAAAAATGTCACGAATCTATTATCCCGTGTAATCAGGGTTCCCTAAAAATATCAATCGAAAAATCGCAAAGCACTACCATATCTTAGAACCCACTAACAAATCATAAATAGCTGAAAGATGATGACTCACATTCCCCACCCTCATATACAAAGAATTAAAAATTATTTATAAAGCAATTTAGGTCCAGCTCAATGTTTAACCCCCTAGGGGTTAAACTTTTCAATAAAAAGATCCAGCGAGTTTCCCTTTGCGATAGATCTCTAACCCGGTTAGAACCTCTCCAAGACGCATGGACCACATCAATCCCGCAAAACTATGAGTGATGGATCCTTTTGATGTTTTTCTTTGAAGTGCAGGGAAACACTATGGTACTTATAACCATTCTTAATGTTGGTTAAGTGTTCCGAAATTCTGACCCTTAGCTTTCTCTTTGTTCTACCTACATAAAGTAGGCCACAAGGGCACCACATCAAGTAAACAACGTGAGTGGAGTTACAAGTGCTGAATTCCTTGATCTCGAAGGATTCTCCCTCCCTATTCGTTACACTAGTGACCCCCCTGTGATTCACTCTTACAGTTCTACAGCATATACACCTTCTGCAACTGAAAAAACCTTTAAAATCTAGTTTTAAATCATTGCATCCAGGAGGGTCAAGAATTTCTTACCACATGATCCCCAAAGCTCGGAGCTCTCCTGTAAATAAATCTAGGTTGATTCGGTAGGATTTGCCCCAAGTGTCTATCCTTGCATAAAATATGCCAATGTTTTCTGAATATCCCCTCTATATCTTTATATAGGTAATGATAACCTGATACGAACCCTATCTGGTGTTGGCCCTCAGGCATTAGGGGGACATTCTTTTTTTCAAAACATTTTTCTCTCGGGGTTAGTGCCACCTCCTGAATGATCTTATTTAAAACATTAGTGTCGTATCCCCCTAGGGGGTTAAACATTGAGCTGGACCTAAATTGCTTTATAAATAATTTTTAATTCTTTGTATATGAGGGTGGGGAATGTGAGTCATCATCTTTCAGCTATTTATGATTTGTTAGTGGGTTCTAAGATATGGTAGTGCTTTGCGATTTTTCGATTGATATTTTTAGGGAACCCTGATTACACGGGATAATAGATTCGTGACATTTTTTAATTCAGAATTGTGGCCAGTCACATATAGTTTTGAATTTTTGGTTTTTATAGATAGGGAATTAGCACTAAACAGGGGAGGGAGATTGACCAATTGAACAATTCCAGTGGGTGGTAACCCTACTGGAATTTGATTCGATGTCGCTCCCCCTGGGTGCATGTGAGATCAACATTCAGGCTGCTGTCTGCATTTTTTTACATGTGTAAATGCGGAGATACTATGACTCTGCATCCGGTGTGTGAGGAGGCATGCAGGGGTAGTGGGATGTTATCTAATAAAGCAGATTCTCACTATGCTGTCAAGTCCCGGGTGACCGGGAATGAGGGTGCATACATATGATTTTTTGTATCGAGTTTTTATATTGTTAGTTTTTTATTAATTTTTAATATATTCACAGTGTGCTTAATGTAAACCTTATCCAACTTGTGAGTTATGATGGATATTTATTCCTCTGGTATACGATTTTATTTTGAAGATTGAATATCCAGGAGTGTGTTAGTCCAGCAATGGGAGTACAAACGTTAGTTTCAGGGTATTTCAGGCTGTTGTGTCATAAGACATCGGTTTGAAATAAGGATGTAGGTGATATGTGATCGCACCCGCAAGGTTGTGACCACGTGTAGTATTAGGGAGATTGTATTAGACTCGAACCATTTGTATGCTCTTGAGTTGTAACTAGTCCTTAACGAAAGAAAGGCAAGCCGCATCCCTATGTAACGGCGCGCTGTGATCTCTGCTCTATTGTTAGATCGGGGACACGAGATGTGCGCATGCGGACTCACTGACCTATGGGAAGCTAGTGAGGAGGAGATTTAAGGGATGATGGGCAGCCTATTCAGCCAATCCCATGAATAAGTCAAATCTATGACGAAACATGTCGGGGGCGTGGCTGTAAGGTCTGACGAGCTACGCTGAGAGCCGCACTCGAGGAAGGAGAGATTTTGGCTGCACGGCGCTCCACGAAGGGGGTGAGAGGGACCGCGAGTCCTGGCATTTGCACATCTCGGGTCCGCCGTGACCATTTGCTGTTTTGAGTGTATCCACTGAATTTTGAAGCTGCTGTGAACTGCACTGGTTTTACTGCTGTCATTTATTTTTTAAAATGTGAGTGGTTTTATGGAAGATTGTAGTGGTTCTAAATAAAATTTGCCGTGCTGGTTTACGCTATGTGAGTTCTTCATATTCTTTTCCATGTGGATTGATCCTAACCATGGTGGCCTAATTACTACTCGATCACTCTGGAGTGTGATTCTTAAGCGTATTTTGCCGTGCATGAGAGTGCTGGCAAAAATATTTGGTGAGTGAGATTCCATTGGGAGTGGATTCACGTTTTCACGTTGGTGAGGTGAAGGACGTTTTGAGTTTACACTACCAGGATCACTGCACCTCAGAAGATCTATGTGGATTTTTCTATCACAGATTTAATCTCGCATTTTCTGTCACAAAAAGATTCAAGGACTGATATATCTTATTAAATTGTATTGCACTGTAATAATTTTGTTATTGGGTATGTCACATTAATTGGTGATTTTTTTACCTGATTTGCATAAGCATTATAAGTTGGTTGGCACTATTTAATTCACTGTCACACAGGATTAATTTGTGTATTGATTTATCACGTTATTCAGTTCATATATGTACACACTTTAATGTAGTCACTATTTGGTGATATGTTAACACTCATTTAGATTTTTCACCATTAGGTATATGAGCGCCTCTCATTTGTTCTTGTGTATTTAGTTGGGCATTTGTTACATGAGATCAAATAATACTATACTCTAGGTACAGTAGATGGCCATGCAGGGAAAGGCACCTAGGACATCACACTCTGCATATGTAGGATTGCTGTCTCCTATGGCAACAGTCTTATAACAGTTTCTAACACAAGCTGTAATGTACTTCCTCTACAATCACTACTTGTAGATCTGAGCTCCCAGTCTCAATAGAATTGCTGATCCACTGCCACTGGATCTCCTGAGCTTTTCCATCCTCATCTTACTCAAGCATCTGGTTGCATAAAACCCCAGTCACCTGACCTCTCCCGGCAGGCCAAGGGACCTAAGATCCCTGCCCATTGGTTGAGATACCCCATCTATTCCTAATCTGTCCTTGTGATGTCCTTGTCTAATGTCACCAGATAACTGGCCATCTAGTGACAGAAGTGCATCAATTCCAGAATTGGGGTGGAATCCAGCTTTTAATTGGCCAAGGCCACTAGACGGGGTTGCTAGTAAATTTGCCTGCCAGGTATAACCATCGAGGTACTACTCGGGGAAAGGGGCCTGGTATAGCAACGCCTGGGAATAGGGAAGATGTATATTCGGAGCTGTGCCACAACTCCAAAACCCTATTATACCTGTCCGCGTCACTCTGAGTAGCTGTTCTCAGATCCTAACATTGAGCTCTGTCAGGGGGAGGTTCTTGCTGTTTCCATTTATCTGCTACTAAATGTGTTGACATGAGAAGGTGTGATGGCAGCCTAGTTCTTACTGCTAACCTGTTCTCTGCCCTGTGAATTCCCTAGCAGCTCATTCTAGCTTCCCTTGGCTCTCTGGCAACACACTGCAGCGTTTGTTAGTCTTTGGGCCACTGTTGTAGTTTAGCTAGGGGTTATGGACATGTGGTGGTGCTTGTGGCTGGACAATTTCCTTTCCCAGAAGTACCAGGCATCTTCAATTGGCACTGAAGTTGTTTGCATCAAAACGCCATAACAACCAATACCTCCAACAGGCCATGTAACTTGTACAGTTTGTGGCATCACCTCCAAAGGGGTGTGAAAAATGGCATGGCTCACAATCTCTAAGTGATCAGCTACCAGTCTGGCATGCTAACTGGCCTCATGGTTAAGATCTGCATCTGGGAACTTGCTCCCATCAGGTTTTTATGCTTGTGTGGTAGTGGTCCATGACTTCACAAAGTCATGACTTGCATATATAGGCCTCCAAACCAGCTGCTTTTGAGGACTGATTGTAGTTCACTTCTGGTTTGTTGCCAGTTGAGCCCTGAAGGGGGCAATTGGACCCCCCCCCCCCGACTTGATGAAATGACTCTGTATCTAAACCTCTTGCAGTGGCATGATGCATAATCTTCTGTAAAATGGTGTTTCAGTTTTAGAATGTAAAACTCTTCAGCTGTTCAATAAGGCCTTATGCCTTCCTCTTAGGGCTAGCTTCCTCAGGGTTAAGGTGTTGCAACCTCCCCCCGCCCCCCCCCCCCCTTCCCCAGGACTAAAATGTTTGTTCCAGGGTTAAGGTGTGTGTGTTGGAAGAATGTCCTCTTTGTCAAGCAAGTGACATCTCTCCAAGGGTCCCTGAACCCAACCACTTAAGAACTTTTATAAATAAAACTTGTTGCCCATGTTACATTTTTATGTAATGCAGATCTCAACTATGCCTCATACTACACTGATGCACAGTACCCTGTGGTCAAAGTGCTCAGAGACCCAGTCTACCTGGAGGTTCGCATCATCGGCAGAACAGATCCCAACCTGGTCCTTGTCCTAAATGACTGCTGGGCCACCAGCTCTGCCAATCCTACACTCCTTCCTCAATGGCCCATCTTGTTTGACAGGTGGGTAATCTGTAGAATGGAAGTTATCCCGTCTACCTTGTGCAGATCTCAATTCTGAATTTGGTTTTTCAGTTGCCCTTTCAATGGAGACAACTACGTGAGCCAGCTGATTCCTGTTGGAGCTCCTTCACAGGCTGTACCTATACCAAGCTACTACCAGCGCTTTGTGGTCAGCACCTTCACATTTGTGGACTCCACCACCCAGCTTGCCCTTGATGGCCTGGTAAATGAATGCAACATATTGTATGTCTTTATCTAATGCTTTGCTGTGATTAACTGTAAAACTTGTCTTCAGGTATACTTCCACTGCAGTGCTTCTGTTTGTGTTCCATCTGCCAGGGACAGTTGTGTGGTTTCTTGTGGTCAAAGGAGAAGTGAGTATTTTTATATCCAGGTGGCAGAATCTTGGGTTTTCACAAAACACTTTAAATAAAAAAAAAAACTTTATTTTAAAGAACATCTACTATGGAATTAAACTTTATCCTATTTTTAGGGCGAATGGCTGAACTTCAGTCTCTGAAGAACACAGTGACTTCTCAAGGACCTGTTGCATTTGTTTCTGTGGATAATAAAGAAGTTCTAAAACTGGAAGGTAATCAATCTGGAGAGGGGGGGGGGGGGGGTTTGGTTTCAGTTGAGATTCAAGACTTAATTTATTTTATTTCTTCCTAGGTACTGATTCATCAGACTCTTCCACATTGGACCTGGTTAGAGCACTAGCCACTGCTGGGGTTGTTGGGTCTGTGGTTGTTGCAGTTCTAGGCTTGTGGATTTACCGCAGGAATCAAACATGTAACCTTAAAACTGCAAACGTTTAAATAAACTATTTATTTTTCTAAATTTGTCGCCTAGCTTTATTCCTAACATGGTTCCAGAAAGGCCTAAAATCATTTGTGGCTTAAAATTGAAGCTGGTCAGAAGTGGTTTCCCACCCAAAAATACAGAATAGGTTATCCTTCAAAATGGGCTAGGATAGGACTTTTTACCTGCTAGCTCAGCTAATATCCTGCCTCAGTTTGGCTATGTACTGGCCCCATCATGTGATAAGCCTGAATGCCTAAAGCTGCTCTCAAGCAGCTTTAGTTCCTTTTTGAAAGGATTTGTCAAACAGTCATACCACTGAGAATTCACCTTGTGAGTCAACTAGGGGACTCAATCATGCTGTCCCTCTTGCCTAATAAGAGGGTTGTGACGACAGGAAGGTCTACAGACCTTGTATAGCAATTACTCAATGTACAAGTCTTGTGTTCCCATTAAAAATGATCTCCGCACTACTTCTAGCCATAAGCTTGTCTACCCCAGCCAAAGTTCTCCTGACTTCAGCCACTTTAACTTTGCTCTTGTCCATCCTGGGCTCCCTCAAACCTAGCCTCATATTTCTAATGGCTTTATTGGCTACTTGCTGGCTGAACTTTGTTTCTCAAACTTTTTTTTTCCTTTCTCCATTGGGATTACGGGGCAGGGGGTTACTGTAAAGCTGTTGGCCATGTTCCTTTACCCAATATAATATCCCTCTGTTAGCAGAAGCAAGCAGTTGCCAGTCTTTGCCCCAGATTGCAGTCATGCCTGATGGTGACAATTGACAAGGGAACTGAAGGGGCGAATTGGGGACACACTTTGTACCACCAATGTGAGGAACTCTAATGTAAAGAAGTATGCTGAGGGCTCTTGCTGAAAGGGAGGGCATCTTGACTTTCTGAACTCCCCTTATCTTGATTAAGACTTTGGACTGACTAGGTGTTTCAAGAATGGGGGGGGGGGGGGGCCCTTTGTGCTTTGTCTTAACTGTATATGGGATCGAGTCTATTCATAAACGGAAGGGCTGCAAGCTGGTAATATTGCTTTGCTACTAGAAGCTTGCTGTGAAGTGAGGTTTGCTGCTCTGTCATGGTTTTACTGGTGATATGGAAAGGGAGTTGGGAAGTCGCCTGTCCAGTATAGAAACTAGGAAATGGTTCCTCCCAAGAGCTGACTAAAAGCTGCATTAAACCATGAAGTAGCAGCGATCATATTGACTTCTGGTGTGTGCCAGAATGGAGGTAGCCGGGTGTAAATTGACACAAGTTTGTTCACTTTCTTTCTACCTCCTGCAGGGGAGGAGGGGGTCTGTATAAAGACGGGAAGATCCAATTGGACCTCTTGTGGGAAAGCAGTCTAAAGGGTATGCTCCATAACAGTGGAGTTTCCAAAGGATGGGAAAGCAGATGAAGCGGTTTACCTGAAGACTGTCTCTCTAATCGGCTGTGTGTAAATTTCAATCAGGTATTTAAAGTTCACCTTCAGCCAAATAACTCCAGGTCTTGCCTATGACACTTTGGCATGAGAGGCCTTTTTTGCTCCCACTTCCATGTATTGAACTGTGGGTATGGGGTTTTTCTTTAGTAGGCTGATGTGTGACATGGGCAAATGGAATTCATGGTAAACACTGGTCATGCATTTATGACTCAGAACTTAAGTCTCTTTTCCAATCCATGGGAGCCCTAAAGGTATTGCAAAGACACTTGCACACCAGATGCTGGGAGGCCCCTTCCACTCCTGGGAGCGTGTTGCTTTAAACATGCTTCATTGGATAACTTTTACTGTAAACCTGGTCTTTTCAGATCTCTCCCATTCTTCTTCGCCAATGAGCTTTTAACTCAGTCATTATGGGTAAAGAAAACTAACTTTTTTACAATTGGAAATATCTGTGTGCTTTTTGCAATGGTTGGGCCTGTGGGATGGATATTTGCTGCATACTTTCCGCTGCAGCCTCTAGGCTTTGTAATTTGTGCATCTGCTTCCTTCCATTGTCATTTTTAGGCAACCCCTGTAAATTTCCTGGGGCTGGGCGAGGCATTTTCTATTGCGCCAATTTAAAGGCATGTGAGCCATTGCCATGTTGGCTGCTTGAGGAGCATGGAAGCAGCCTTGGGAGGAATGCAGATTGTCCTGGTCAGGAGATGACCAGTGGTGGGGCTTGGACCCCCTTTTCACACCAGGTGGTTTTGCAGGCACTACTGTGCTAAAAAATGGTGCCTGAAAACCAACCTGAAACAACCGCTGCTGTGTCTCCAGTGTGAAAGCCCCGAGGGCTATCACACTGGAGCTGTGCACTTGCAGGACAGGGGAAAAACCCTGCAAGCCGCATCTTTGGAGCAGTGTATAAATCTCTCCTGCTCATTGAAATCAATGGGGCAGTGCGGCTATACTGCTGGCAAAGTGGCACTTTACAGGCAGTTTTAACCCTTTTTCAGCCACTAGTAGGGGGGTAGAACTCTGCTAGCTGCCGAATAGTGCAGTTTTGATGCCGCTCCTGCCCCAGTGTGAAAAAAGGGCCTAGTGTTTGTTTAGGGCTTCTGATCCTAAAATGCAAGACACCATACTTTGCATTCCTTAAGCACTTGTTCAAAAACCATGTAGCACCCCCCCGTACTTTTTTTTTTTTTTTTTTTTTTTTTTTAGTCTTCTGTGGCACTGACGTGCTGAGCTTATATCTGCAAAAAATCATTTTTTTCTCTCTCTCCAAGGAAAATCGGGTACACTGGCTCTTTAAGACCCCCCCCTTTACAAAGCAGTAGCAAGTGAGCCCAGGCAGCCCACCCAGAGGCAGACTGTCTAACCCCCTGGGAGCACAGGAGGAGCAAACGGTGACAAGTCTTCAAGAGAAAAGTGTCAGGACTGCAGGGAACAGGAGAGAATCCAATTCCTCTGCCGGCTCTAAGACTGTTTAAGCTGCTGCTTGGTGACTGGCGGTCACTACCAGGGCTGCTGTTAGAAATCATGAGGCCCCCCCATACAGCCTACGTGACAGGCCCCCCCCCTTCCCCTAGCTGAAAGCAACTGAGGACATAGATTAGTCCCTTTTCTCTGTAGCCTCAGCTGCACAGATGAATGAATAGGAAGTGCTTTTGAGGCTTCCTGCTCATTCACAAACTGAAGCATAGGAAAAGGTTTCCTATGCTTCGGTGAGAAATGGACACAGGAGTGATTGGTACTTATCGCTCACTGTTTCATTCAGATATGGAATGGGCTAGTAAATGACATTTACCAGCCTCCCCCCCCCCCCCCACCTCTCCATCCTTAAACATCCCCCATGTGCCTGCAACAGCTGCCAGCTGGAGAGAAGGGAAGCCGGCTGTGCTGACAAAAGGGGTCTGGACAGCAGATGGAAGGGGCAAATATACTAGAACCACTCCCCCTCCAGTGCAGCCAGAGGGAGTAAGAAAAGAAGCTGGCAACTCTGCAGGGGGAGGCAGAAAAGGAACAGTGTTTGCAATAAGACAGTACAGCCGGCCCTCCTGCTCAACAGGTACCTGCGTGCCCCCCCCTTTGAACTGATGGTGTCCAGGCCCAGTACAGGAGGGCTGGCTGTACTGCCTTATCAGCAGCCTGGTCACTACCCTGTGACGTCATCCCCAAAGGAGAGGCCAATGGTGACATTACATAGGTTGAAGAAAAGTCATCTAGTTCAACCATAAAAAAATAAATATCATACAATCCCATACTCGGTTGATTCAGAGGAAGGCAAAAAACCCCAGCAAAGCATGATCCAGTTTGCTATATCAGGGGGAAAAAAAATAAAAATCTCCCTTCTGATTCAAGAGGCAATGGGATTTTTTTTTTTTTTTTTCCTGGATGAACTTTACCTATAAATGTCGGTACCCAGTTATATTGTGTACATTTAGGAAAGAATCCAGACCTTTCTTAAAGCAATCTACTGAGCTGGCCAGAACCACCTCCTGGAGGGAGTCTATTCCATATTTGGTGATGACATCTCTTTTCCTCTAGATGTAAAGGGTGCCTCCCTGTCCGCCAGTGTTGACCGTAAGTTGAATAGCTCAACACCAAGTTCTCTATATATATATATATATATTTTTTGTACATGTTGATTGACCCCCGTCCCAAATCTCCTCTTCTTGAGGTCCCTCTAATCTTTCCTCATAGCTGAGCTCCTCCAGGCCTCTTATCAGTTTGGTTGCCCTTCTCTGCGCTTTCTCCAGTTCCCCGATTTATCCTTTTTGAGAACTGGTGCCCAAAACTGAACTGCAGATGAGGTCTTACTAATGATTTGTGCAGGGGGGCAAAATAATATATCTCTGGAGTCCATACCTCCCTTGCATACAAAGGATTTTGCTCGCTTTGGAAACCACAGCTTGGCATTGCATGCTACTGAGCTACCAAAACCCCCAGATCCTTCACTATGAATCCCCCCCTAGTATGTATGATGCATATTCTTAGCCCCCCCCAAATGCACAACTTTACATTAAACCTCATCTGCCACATAGCCACCCAATTAGACAGAGCATTGAGGTTGGCCTGTAAATTGGAGACATCCTGTAAGGACGTTATTCCACTGCATAGCTTGGTGTCATCTGCAAAGACTGAAATGGTGCTTTTAATCCCAGACTTTTTAAAGATATTAAAATATTAAGGGTCCCAACACTAAACCTTGGAGTACACCACTGATAACCTTAGACCATTCAGAGTAAGAATCATTAACCACGACTCTCTGAATTCTGTCTTTTAGCCAGTTTTCTATCCATTTACAAACTGATATTTCCAAGCCTGTAGATTTTACCTTACACATGAACTGTGTCAAACGCTTTTGCAAAATCCAGGTATACCACGTCCACTGCCACCCCTCTGTCCAAGGTTTTACTTACCACCTCATAAAAAGAAATCAGGTTTGTTTGACAACTTCTGTCTTTCATGAATCCATGCTGTCTGTTAGACGAGTTTTTGCTGGAAAAAAATATTTTATGTGGTCTTTTTTTTTTATTAAACTCTCCAGTATCTTCCCGACCTATCGAAGGTAAACTAACAGGTCTATAGTTACTTGATAAAGACTTTGTTCCCTTCTTAAATATGGGCACCACGTTGGCCCCATACCAATCTAGTGGTACCATTCCAGTCGTTAAAGAGAACCTAAAAATTAGATACAATGGGGGGTGATTTACTAAGAAGGCACTGCACAAGTTCATACGTTAATTGGTGTGCTGGAAAAGTTGTTAATGCAACCGGCACACATTGAAGTGCAGATAAGGATAATACCTGCGTATGTAAACTGCAACTGATGCCAGGGTAACTGCGGTTTTCTCATTGATAATTTCGCGAGCCTAATACAATTGGTTAATTTCATCTCATCGGATGTGTCTTGGAAATTAGTAGGCATACTCAATTAACCCTTTTGATGTTAATCTCATTCCTATCACTTCTAATATATCTTTGAAATGTGGTGGTTTTTTTTTTTTTTTTTACCCAAATCTTTCAATACATTACAAAGAACAGAGAAGTGCTTCTAAACGCAATAAATTAATATTTTCAGATCTTGATCTTTAAAAGTGACCATACACTGCAATCAGTCAGATCTTAAATTTGATTCAGTACAAGAGCCTGTTTGATTTCCTATAATTTTGAATTGATTGGTCAAGTGCGTCTTCCTATTACGCCTAAATATAGAGTTTGACAGAGATTGGCCAATCAGATTGCATAGTGCATAACCATCTTAAGTGCCAAATCTGGAATGTAGATGTGCCATGACCCACTTGTATTTTCCTACGGTATTTGTATTTTTAACGATATTTTTGGGCATTATACAAGGCACATGAGAATCCACTTTTTTTTTTCCTCCCCCAAGACATGCTCGAGTGATCAGGAATCTTTAAACTACTGCTCTCCAGCTGTTGTGGAACTGTCAGCTAATTGCCAGCTCCTTTCTCTCCACAGTTACTCACCTGTTGATGATATCCTGCTCGTCAGTCCTGCCTCCTTAAGCCATTCAGCCCAGTGTATCTCTGCCTTCGCCTTGGTCAACATCACAGAAACATTCTCCAGCGTTCCCGTTTAAAGACTTGCTTTGCTGACATCCCTTCTGGCTCCAGATCCTGCTTGCTGTTCCACTACATTGATCCCTGACTTCTGGCTTGGCTGACTACCCATTCCGTTTACTGAACTTTGGCTATGTTTTAACTACGTTTGTTCTTTTTACTTTTATTATTTAACAAGTGTGACTTAACTGTACTTCTGTCTCGGTCTGATTTCATGGTTTCTGACAAGTTGTAGTTCCTGAACAACTGGAGGGCTGTAGTTTGAAGACGCCTGTGCTAGACCATTGTTATGCCTCCAGAATTGGGAGTGTGGCATCTACCCAACTTCTCTCTGTTGGTGAACACAAGACCCTACATCTATCTATGCACACACACTCTGAAGCAGGAAGCAACATACATTGGCCCGGAAGTGAATCTATACACAGGAAGTAGGTGTGTGTTTTGAGGCCAAATTATTTAGACATACACACACCCCACCCCATGTAAAAATAAATCAAAAATTATCATCATTTGCAAATAAGGATCATCTCTTGTGCAGAGAGCAGTGAGCGGGGCATGGTGGTGGGAAGAAATTCGCATCAGTACAAGCAACTTCCTGTAGTATCCTGTGTATCCTTTCTTATTTATTTTTTTTTATAAAGTGTGGAGGGATTAGAAGTCTTGTCAGTTTTTGGGGGTGTCTGCACCCTTGAAAGGGTGCAGACACCTCCCAAATTTTTGCCAGTTTCAAATTTATTCACTTCCTGTCACATAGCCAAACAGGAAGTGAGGGTAAAACCCTACCAATGTCTTTCCTTGGAGACACACAGGTCAATCTAAATAGTTTCCCCATTAGGTAAATTGCACTCTAGCATTTTGCTGTGTACACCCCAAATTATTACGTATCTTGGACTTTGGGGTTTAGTTACTAAAGGCAAATCCACTTTGCACTACAAGTGCGCTTGGAAGTGCAGTTGCTGGAGATCCAAGGGGGGACATGCAAGGAGAATAAAAAAAAAAAAACAGCATCTTTGCTTCTACATGGTTGGATGATAAAATCACCAGTGCTTCCCCTCAGATTTACAGCGAGTACACTTGTATTGTAGAGTGGATTTGCCTCTAATAAACCCCAAAATACCCAATAATTTGGGGTGTACACAACAAAGTGCTAGAGTGTAATTTGCCTAATGGGGACACTAGTTAGATTGACCTGTGTGTCCCCAAGGAAAGACATTGGTAAGGTTTTACCCTCACTTCCTGTATGTGACAGGAAGTGAAGCCAATTTTCAGAAAAGGGACACAAAGCCCAACCTAAAAAAGACAAGCAGGGGTTCTCTCACTTGGTTTCCCTCAAATGCCCACAATTAGAATAGGATTGTCTTGAGATAGATTTTAGCTCAGTGCTCTAAATCAGTGCTTCTCAACCCTGTCCTCAAGTACCTGCAACAGCATAGCCCCCCAGCTGTCCCTGATTTGGAGCAATGTCCCTCTGTCCTCCTCATTTGTCCCTCATTTTGGTCTGATCCATATAGTTGTATATAAAATGCACTTTTTATCTTTCAAAAAGTGTTTCCCAGTGCTAAACCTTTCATCCAAATTCTAAATTGCTGCATTTTTCAATTTTAAAAGCCAATATAAGGAATAGTAGTGGTAAAAAAAAAAAAAAAGCACTTGTGGATTTGATTAACTTTTTTTTGGTTATTTCCCCTTTAAGGGGGCGTGTCCTATGCCCACATACGTTTGCTAGTAGGTGTCCCTCATTCCCATCTTAAAATGTTGGGTGGTATGCAGGCAGGGCCAGATTAAGAGCAACATGGGCCTGGTGCCAAGGATTTTGGTGGGTCTTTTTATGAAAAGAAATAAAATGAAAACGCAAACAATTTTTTGTTGAATTAAATTAAAGAGAGAGAGAGGGGGTGAGAGAGAGGGGGGGGTGATAGCGAGATAGGGGGCTGAAAGAGAGGGGACAAGAGAGAGAAAGGTATTGAATGAGAGAGATGGGGACGAGAGAGAGGGGGTGAGAAAAAGGGGAATAGAGAGAGGGTGAAAGAGAGAGAGGGTGGTAGGAAAGAGGGGGTTGAAGGGGGCGAGAGAGAGAATGGGTAATGAAGGGGGTGAGAGAGAGAACAGGGTGAAAGAGAGGGGATGAGAGAGAGAGAGGGGGGGGTGAAAGAGAGAGAGAGAAGGGGGGTGAGAGTGAGGGGGTGAGTCTGTGGGGGGTACAGCATAATACATTACATGGGGGGGGGGGGGAATAGCACAGTACATTACATGGTTGGCACTACACATTACATGGTGGATACATGGATACAGCACATTTAATGGGGGGCGAAGCACAGCACATTACATGGCGGGCACAGCATATTACACTGTTGGCACTGCCCAATACAGCACATTACAAGGTAGGCACAGTACATTATATGGTGGGCACAGCACATTGCATGGTGGGCACAACACAGCACATGCACACGGTGGGCACAGGACCTTATATGGTGGGCACAGCACATGACATGGCGGGCACAGCTGAGCACATTACATGGTGGGCACTGCACATTACAAGTGGCCACTGCACAGCACATGGCATGGTGGGCACTGCATGACACCACATGATATGGTGGGCACTGCATGACACAGCACAGCACATTACATTGTGAGCACAGCACATTAATTGGTGGACACCGCACATGACATGGTGAGCCCTGCGCATTCCATTGTGGGTACTGCACGGCACATGCCATGGTGGACAATGTACAGCACATTACATGCTGGGTACAGCACATTACATGGTAAGCACTGCATGGCGCAGCACATGACATGGTGGGCACAACACAGCACGACGGGGTGGGCACTGCGCAGTAATTTACATGGTGGGCACTGCACATGACACGGTTGGCACTGCATGGCACAGCACATTACATGGTGGGTACAGCGCATTACATGGTGGGCACTGCATGGCACAGCACATGACGTGGTGGGCACAGTGCATTACATGGTGGGCACTGAATGGCACAACACATTACATGGTGGGCACTGCATGGCATAGCACATTTCATGGTGGGCAATGCAACTGCACATTGCATGTTAGGAACTGCACATGAAATGGTGGGCACTGCTGAACAGCCCAGCACATTGCACAGTGGGCACAACACACTACATGCTGGGCACAACACATGGCAGGGTGGGCACAGCACATGACACGGTGGGAACTGCACATGACATAGTGGGCACTGCATGGCACATCACATTACATGGTGGGCACTGCACATTACTTGGTGGGATCACTGCATGGCACAGCACATTACATGGTGGGCACTGCAATGTACAGCACATGTCATGCTGGGCACTGCAATGTACAGCACATTACATGGTGGGCACTGCAATGTACAGCACAGGACATGGTGGACACTGCACATTACATAGTGAGCACTGCAATGCACAGCAAATTACATACTGGGCACAGCACATTACATGGGGGGCACTGCAATGCACAGCACATGACATAGTGGGCACAGCACATTACATGGGGGGCACTGCAATGCACAGCACATGACATAGTGGGCACAGCACATTACATGGGGCCACTGCAATGCACATGACATGGTGGGCACAGCACATTACATGGGGGCACTGCAATGCACATGACATGACATGGTGGGCATAGCACATTACATGGGGGCACTGCAATGCACGTGACATGACATGGTGGGCACAGCACATTACATGGGGGGCACTGCAATGCACATGACATGACATGGTGGGCACAGCACATTACATGGGGGCACTGCAATGCACATGACATGACATGGTGGGCACAGCACATTACATGGGGGCACTGCAATGCACATGACATGACATGGTGGGCACGGCACATTACATGGGGGCACTGCAATGCACATGACATGACATGGTGGGCACAGCACATTACATGGGGGGCACTGCAATGCACATGACATGACATAGTGGGCACAGCACATTACATGGGGGCACTGCAATGCACATGGCATGGTGGGCACAGCACATTACATGGGGGCACTGCAATGCACATGACATGGTGGGCACAGCACATTACATGGGGGCACTGCAATGCACATGACATGGTGGGCACTGGGCACAAGAGAGCACATTACATGGGGGGAAGCAGCAGTCTTTCCCCTAGCACAATAAAACACCTCCCTAACAAATGTACTAACCTTATCTCAACAGCATGGGAGATTTCCTTCCTCCCGGGCTCCTGCTGGTTAGGACATCAGTGCCCCTCCCCCAGACAGCTCCCAGACACTGAGGATCTGTGTGAGTGTAACGGATCCTGTGATAGGGGTCAGGCATCGACAGAGACAGGACTCGGCTGCACTGACTAACACTTGTCTCCTCCATGTGTGCACAGAGGGCTCCTCTTCCTTCAGGAAGGCACACAGATATTCATAAGCCAATGCCATGGGCCTATATTGAGGGAGGGGCCTGGAGCTGCAGCTCCACCAGCCCCTATGTTAATCCGGCCCTGTATGCAGGGGCGGACTGACCATTCGGGCACTTAGGTACTGCCCAAGGGCCCCATGCCGATAAGCGGCCCCATCAGGGTTGCCAGGCTCAATAAAACAGGAATAATAGGAACAGTATGTAAAAATCTGTGTTTTGTAAAAAAAATCCCAAGATTATAGCTGCCCCGCCTTTCCAGTACCTTTTCAGTGTGTGTATGTGTATTCTGTATGTGTATACTGTATGTGTGTATACCGTGTGGCCCCATAATCTCCAATTGCCCGGGGGGCCCCATAATCTTCTATTGCCCGGGGGCCCCATAATCTTCTATTGCCGGGGGGGCCCCATGAGTTGTCAGTCCCCCCCTGGTGGTATGCCCAACAGGCCAAGTTTGCAGGTTTACCTTTATCTTGCACAGGTGCTTTAAATCGGAGTCAATGGCTTAGTATTTTGGACAGCTATTTTAGCTAAGATAAATTCCCAAAACATGTCCTGTCAGGACTTGGGGGTACGTGAGGACTGAGGCTGAGAATCACTGTGCTAAAATGGAAAATTGAATACTTACCACTCTGTAATTTTCCTTTCCTGGTGCCTATCCATGGCAGCATACACAAAATCCATGCATATGCTACCATGAAGGCACCAGGAAAGTAGCTTTTAGACAAATCACACCTTTTTTTGTTTTGCCATGCCAATCAGCTTAGTTAAGCTTCAGCTGGGAAATCTGTTGCATGAAAATTGTTTGGGGGGGGGGGGGGGGAGTGTAAAATGTATTACTTGAATTGAGCATGCAACTGCAAAACAAATTATTAACAAAACACATAAAACATAAAAATGTGCTACAAATTTTATTGGTCAACAAAACAGGACTTGGAAAAGAGCAAGGAAAGCAAACAAAAACACATGTATGTTAATTTGAGACACTAACAGAATATGGTTTTGAGGTCTGACCATTTTGCAGAGGAAATTAACAGGAGTTAAAAGGAGTGCGCCCACAAACGGACAGTCTCTTAAGGATTTAAACATTTATTAGTCACAACATCTTGAGGAAAATATTGCAGCACAGACAATTAAATCAAAGTGAAACTAAGAACCTACAAACAAGACATATTGACAACAACAAAAATATTTCAGTGAAAAATATCCCCCCCCCAAACAAAAAATAATATACTTGCTCTAAAACACATCTGTTTTGCAAAGACATTACAAACAAAATACATGTGTTACAAAACACACACACTTTTACGGCAAGGTAAAAAATGCTATCTGCAAGCTTTATATAACGGAAAATTGTATCATACTTACCGTAATTTTCCATTCCTGGTGCCTATCCATGGCAGCATACCTGTGATAGAGCTCCGCCTCTACTCCAACTTCAGGACTAGTGAATAGCATAAATTAAAGGGCATAGCCCCTCCCCCAACATTCTTCGTAATATAGAATACAGAGGGTGGGAGTTTATGCTGCCATGGATAGGCAGCAGGAAAGGAAAATTACGGTAAGTATGATACAATTTTCCTGGTGCCTCCATGGCAGCATACATGTGATAAATAACTAGCTCACACGGGTGGGTTTAATTCTTTAACGAAAAAAATTTTAATCAGATACAGACATAGCAGCACGAAGTGCTCTTCTTCCGAACTCTACTGTCGTAAGAGCCTCGGGATCAACACGATAATGTTTAAGGAACGTGTGTTGAGAAGACCAAGTGGCGGCCCTGCATACTGTTTCCAAAGAAACATTTGCCCTCGCTGCCCAGGAAGCTGATAGCGCTCTTGTTGAATGAGCATTCACCTGAGCTGGAGGATCCAAGTTCTTCACCCTGTATGCTTTTTGTATTAGTTTGACGACCCACAAGGCCAAGGTTCTGGTAGAAGCTTCCTTTCATCTATTCTTGCCCCATGGGATGATGAATAATCTTTCAGAGTTCCTGAAACTTGCTGTGGCTTCCAAGTAAGTTCTTGACAGAGGTCTTAAATTCGCCCCTATAAGAAATCTTAATAAGTTTAATACTTATGTTAATATTCAAAAGTATGTAAGAACTCTTAACATGAGAAAATATTTTCTATCACATCCCTCCCAGGGATTTAAACCATTGGCACAGAATTATTCGTCTCTTCGGAATAGGTCCACTTTTAATCCTCAGATTTCCGATAACAAACATTTGGAGATTTTTAAAAATATGGTTTCCAGTGACCTAGATAAATTACAGGTGAAAAGAGTGTCTGACCCACTGTCTATCAAGCGGGGTATAAAATCTCTGACGGACCGCAAAGATATCGTTATTCGTCCTGCGGATAAGGGTGGTGGGTTAGTCATCCTTAGTAAAGAATATTACCAGAATGAAATGACTCGTTTGTTATCGGACCAGGATACTTATCAAGTTTTAAATAGGGATCCTATGCTGTCATTTAAGGATGAATTGCATAACATTATTGAAGATGGTAAGGACCGTAAGATCCTTAATAAAAAATAAGCTTTGTATTTAGATCCTTTATTCTGCAGAACACCTGTTATTTATTTTTTACCAAAAATACATAAGGATGCTGTTAGACCTCCAGGGAGACCCATTGTCAATGGGATCGATTCTGTTTCCGCACGATTAGGACAATACATTGATTTCTTTTTACAACCTTTAGTTATGCAAACTCCGGCATTTTTGAAGGACACAAAACACATCATTCAAATTCTAGACACCTTAAAATGCTCCCCCTCCACCTTCTTAGTCACAGCAGATGTAAGTTCCCTTTACACCATTATTGGCCATCAGGATGCTATGGCTTCGGTGGAATGGGCCCTGACTACATCCTCTCTATCTGGTGGGCATCAGGAGTTTCTTTTAAGTTGTTTAGATTTTTGTCTCACAAGGAACTACTTTTGGTATAACAGAGAATTCTATTTACAGACCAGGGGTGTAGCTATGGGGGCTCGCTTCGCACCCAGCGTGGCCAATATCTTTATGTCCCACTGGGAAAATGAGGCAGTGTTCCTCCGTCGCCCCCCAGAGTTAGTGTGTTATAGAAGATTTATAGACGATCTTATCCTTGTTTGGAATGGTGATAGATCAAGATTGAATGATTTTATTGAATCACTCAATAATAACACAAAGAATATTTCTCTAACATGGACCATTAGTTCAGAAAAAGTTGTGTTTTTAGATTTGTCCATTAGTATTAAACATGACCAGTTTATTCTCACTAATTATTTTAAACCAACCGATCGTAACTCGTATATTCCCCTGGGGAGTTGCCATCACAGCTCTTGGCTGTGTAACATCCCCAGGGGTCAATACATTAGGTTACGTCGCAATTGTACCACTCTTGATGACTTTGTAGATCAATCTCAAGTCCTCTCTTCTAGGTTTGAGCAAAAGGGTTATAATAGATCTACCCTTGATGAAGAGGTTACAAGAGTTATGTCATTAGATAGAAAAGAACTTATTGCTGGGTCCACGAAGGTTCCTACTAATGATCAACACAATTTCAAAATGGTGTTGGATTATAATGTCCAATACCGTAAGTTTGAGAGAATAATCCAAAAAAACTGGGCAATACTAAAACAGGATAGGATTTTGGGCCCCGTACTCCCTGACAGGCCCCAATTTATATATAAAAGAACCCCCACATTAAGGGACCGTTTGGCTCCTGGAGTACTAGACCCGCCTATACCCACGTCAGATAGGCTTTTTTCCTTTTTGGGGGGTTTTTATGCTTGCGGTCGGTGTGTACCTTGTAAACATGCCAAAGGGAACATCAAAAAAAGAAAAAAATTTTTGGCCTCAGCTACCAACCAAGAATATGAGATCAAACAATTGATCACATGTGATACGGTTGGAGTTGTCTACATGCTGGAGTGCAGTTGTGGACTCCAGTATGTGGGCAGAACTTCAAGACCTTTACACGTCAGACTGGCAGAACATGTCAACAACATTAAAAAAGGCCTTAAGACCCATAACGTTTCTAGACATTTCAAGGCCTTTCATGAACAGAATCCGAAGGGTCTGAAGTTTTGGGGCATTGAGAGGGTCAATAAACATTGGCGAGGGGGCAATTTTATTAGACAACTTAGTAAAAGAGAATCCTATTGGATATATGAGACGAAAGTAATGTGCCCCGAAGGGTTAAATGTAGAGTTCGATACTAATTGTTTTATCTCTGATCGATAGATTTTTATATTTTACAATTTTTACATTTTTGGAGTAGTCGGTAACAGCGGCGTGACGGTATTTTTTCGTTCTGACATTTTATGTCTATATTTATATATATACATATTTTTTTATCAGATATTAATGACAAATTTGAAAAAATAAATTTTTTTTATTAATGAAGTTTTAATACATGTCTTCGCATGTTTTTACGTTATTAATCATATGAGGTGCTCATTTGATTGCCTCGTTTTATTGTTACTTTGTTAATCATTACAATGAATTTTAATGAATTTTTATGGTGAATCCTAGCGATTAGCTCATATTGAGTGGTTTCCGTTTTCCCCGTTTACAATACCAGGGGACATTTCCGGTTTCTCTCTGTTGTGAAGCGTTCACTGTCGTCATGGCAACTCACCTCCTTATAGCGCGGGTACCCACGTAGTCTCGTCGTCACGTCATCTGCTGAAGAAGTCCCCGCCCACTGGGACGCAACGCGTCCAGAACGTAACGACGTGACGTCACCCGCTGCTACCGCGCATGCTCCACTCTGTGTCTCTGCACGGAAGTTTTCATGCTGTGTTCGTCCTGCACTTGTGAAGTGCCATTCTTGTAAGTTTGTTTTTTATTACCTTCTTAATAAATTGGAGTATACAGAGAGCACTATCCCTGTCCTTTTTTACATTACATATGCTATGGGAGAGTTGCCCTCGCCTACAGCCTAGCCTGAGAGCCATCGTGACTGACAGTTCCAGCACTTTCCTGATGGATAATTATCTGGATTAGGATTTCGTTTTGATTGACCCTGTCTGGGAATGCATTATTAACCTGTTAATCAGGTGAGAGGCCATTCTGTTCACCGGTGTTGGGCACTACTTATCAGTCACCATATTTTGGCATGCTGTCACGTGTGAAGGAGACTCACTAATTATCATTATTGGACATTTTTTACCACTACAGGACTGTTCTCTATGTCTCTATGAAGGATTGTTGTTATATTTGTTGCATCCCTTTTTTAGCTTATGATTTGAGCGCTGCACCTTACTTTGTATATTTCGCTTAAGGGATTTGATTGTGTTGACCCTGGTGTACAGCTGCTTTCTAGTTGTCTTTATACATATATGCGCTGATTTAATCCACCTTCTTTGGCTTCCAAGTAGGCCCTGAGGACTTTGGATATGTCTAACTCGTGACAGGAGTTTGATTCTGAGTCCATGAAAACTGGTAATGCCCATGGTTCTGATAGATTTGCCGTTAAGGTGACTTTGGTGTGAACCCTCTGAGAGGGTGAAGTTCTACCCTGTCTGGGAAAAAAGGAAATGTGATCATCACCCATGCCCAGAGAGTGGAGTTCCGAAATCCTCCTGCCGGATGTAATAGCCAAGAGAAAAGTTGTTTTTAAAGTTAAGTTCCAAATTGAGACTTCTTCAACCAGCACAAACGGATGAGTGGATAGGACTTCCAATATTAGAGGAAGATCCCACTTTGGAAAGGAACGTCTGGATGGAGGACGCATCTTCAATATTCCCGAGGAACGTAACCACTAGAGGGTCTTCTGCCCACCTGGTGTTAGTTGCTGCAGAAATTGCAGACACTTGTACCTTAAGAAAACTCTGGCTAAACCCCAAATCGAGACCAGTTTGCAGAAAACTCAGAACATCAGCAGTGGAAGGAGAGATAGGATCAAATCCTTTTCCTATGGCGTAGGATAAGAACTTGTCCCAAATCCTTGCATGTATTGTGTTGGTTGTATGTTTTCTGGCTATCAACAGGGTGGATATGACCTCTTGGGAACAGCCTAACGTTTCAAACCTCCTCCTTTCAACCTCCATACATGAAGATCCAGCTTCTGTGTGTCTGGATGGGCCAGCCTGCCCTGAGTCAACAACTGCGGGAAGGGGGGGGGAAGTCTGATTGGGGGATCCACACTGAGATGCATGGCTAGTGGAAACCAAGGTCTCTTCGGCCAATAGGGTAGCACTGCTAGCACTTAGACTGGTTCCCTCAGGAGTCTGAGGAGGAACTTCGATATGAGTAGGCGAGGAGGAAAGGCGTAAGCTGTCTTGAAGGTCCATGGACAAGATAGCACATCTACTACCTTCGCTTGTAAATGTGGGAGGCGAGAGAAGAATCTCCTGAGTTTGAAATTCTCCTGCGTAGCAAAGAGATCCACCTGTGGGGTCTGCCATAGATTGGAGATTTGGTTGAACATATGGGGATGGAGAGACCACTCGTTGTTGCCCCCAAACCTCCTCAATAAGACATCTGCCTCCGTGTTCATCATGCCTGGGAGATATATTGCCCTGAGGTCTACCAGGTTCCTCTCTGCTCAAAGCATTGCAGGTTCCACTTCCCTCAGAAGTGTCTTGCTGTGGGTGCCCCCTTGTTTCTGAAGGTATGAGACTGTAGCCTTGTTGTCCAAATGCAGAAGCACTCTCTGGCCCCTGACCTGAGATGCAAAAAGAGGTTAAGGCTAGAAATGCTGCCCTCATTTCTTGGTAGTTGGAAACTATCCCTCTGGCGGGAAATGACCATCTTCTCTGAATCCGGAATTCTCTGCAATGGGCACCCCACCCCTGGCCACTCGCATCTGAAGTAATTGTGGTCCATGAGTGGGAACCCAAATGATGGGACCGCAAGAGATTCTCTGGATTCGTCCACTAGTGCAGACTCCTGCTCATTAGCGTTGTTAAACGGACTGTCTGGAAAAGATGTTGCCGTTTCCATTGTGTTAAGAAACCCATCTGGAAGTGTCTCAGGTGCCAGTGAGACCATGGAACTAGAGGTATGCACGAGGACATCGTGCCAATAAGGCTCAGACACTGTGAGGCTGACAAATGGGACCTCTGTATGTTCTTGGACACTTCTGAATGATGCTCTCCATCTTCATTTGGGGTAAAGAGACTGTGCCTAGGTGCGTATCGAACATTGCTCCTAGATAGATCATCTGTTGTGTTGGAACTAATTGGCTCAACCACCCCACTTCTGACAACGACTGAAGAAGAATCTCTCTGTGGGCTATAAGTTGGCTTGGGTTGTTTGATAGCAAGAAGATATCGTCCAGATAGTGGTAAATTCTTAATCCCCTCTCTCTCAGAGGGGCCAAGACAGATATCAACACTTTTGTGAACACCCGAGGGGAGGTGCACAGCCCAAAGGGCAGAGCCTGAAATTGCAGGTGGACATGACCCACTGCGAACCTTAAATACTTTTGGAAGGAATAGGGATGTGGAGGTAAGCATCATGCAGGTCTATCGATATTAACCAATCTCCTGGTTGTATGGTTTGGATAATCATTTGGAGCGACTCCATCTTGAAGCCTTCAAGATGGATGTATCGATTTAGCTTTTTCAGATCTATTACAGGTCTCCAGTCGCCTGTTTTTTTCTGTACCAGGAAAAGGGTGGAATAAAAACCTGTAAATTGCTCCAGAGGAAGTCCAGAAGTGACCGTACTGAATCATTGATAAGACCCATGGGTCTGGACACTTGGAGGCCCAGATGAGGAAAAAATGTTTTAGCCGGGCTCCCACTGCCCCTTTGGCATCAAAAAGACTTTGTCCCCTCCTGGGGAGCGGTGAGGGACTTGTTCTTTCTGGCTCCCAAAAAAGAATTCTGAGTACCTCTCCACGATTTCTTGTTGTCCCTAAAGGGGTGAGACTGCCTGAAGTCTCTGGAATTTGATTGCCGGAATCGGGATAAATAGGCCTTTGTTCTCCGGACCTTCCTGTCCTGAGGGAGTAAACCAGATTTGCCTCCTGTGACTCGAGAGATTGCTTTGTCGAGTTTCTCACCAAACAAAGATTTTCCATCAAAGGGAATCTTGCACCAATTTTTCTTTGATGCCAGATCGGCTGTCCAAGGTTTTAGCCATAAGGCCCGTTTTGCCATAACCAAGTGCAGCATTGAATTGGCCAAACGGATTGTGTGAATTGCAGCTTCTCCTACGAAATCCGCCGCCAACTTAAGCTCCTCCAGAGCTATGATTATGTCATCTTTGGGAACGTCTTGGTGCAGGGCTGTTTCAACATTTTCCATGCAAGACCTGATGGCATTGGAAACAGATGTCAGTGCAATGGCTGGTCTACAAACCTCCCCTGCTGCTAGATAGCTCCTTTTGAGGTCTATGTCAATATGTCTATCTAGGGGGTCCTTGAATGAAGTTGAATCCTCCATTGTCAACGTTATATTTTTCGCCAGCCGCATAAACCACAGGCATTGAACTTAAGAACTGAGTATCCGAATCTGCCAGTCGATATAGTTTGGTTAGACGGGCTAGAGAAAACATTTTGTCGGTTTTATTCCACTCATCCTCTTTGATCCCCCTGATCTCCCCATTAATGGGAAAAGGATGTGTTTTCTCTTGAGGAATGGGAAATAGGTTTTTGATTTTGATTTTTGAGGAGGTTCTTCTGGGTCTTCTCAGGCAATGGCGCTCCTCACCGCTTGGACAAAGGGCTGAACCAGGGAGAAACTGAAACCAGATGGCTCAGTATAATCTGAGGATTCCTCGGATGAATCCACTGGTGGAGTTTGTTTAGCTGTTTTTCCTGATGGAGGCAAAGGAGTACTAACAGCTGATGGACCCGGAATGTCGGGGTCTAAATCCAATACTTGTGCCGCTTTGTGAAACTGGGTGAGCGGGGATCATGGCCATCTATTCAGAAAGAGAGTCTTTCATGGTTTGTTTAAGTAGGTCAACCACCTGTTGGCCTTCTGGTTCCCGGTTAGCTGCGTAGTCCCTGAGACAGTCTCTGCAGACAAGCTTATCAGAGAGTGGAACCGCACCACATGCACAGCATTTTTTCCTTGACGCCCGTGGTGGGGGTGAAGGAGAATGACAACGTCTTTGAGATCCTGATCTTCTGGAAGACCTATGGTGCAAAGAATGTGACCTCCGCTATCGTCATTGTCATGGCGCCTTGAGGACTTTCTGGACCACTTTGAAGGAACAGGGCTGAAACAAACAAAGTTTGTTTGTCAGTGGCGCACTCTTTTTTTTTTTTTAAATACTCACGTACACGTGACTATGAGACGAATGGCTCATGGTGAAATGGGCAGGAGAATCAGCTGTAGAAATAGGTATAAGAATAGAATAGAACCCAAAAGAGAAAAAAAATCAAACAAATCCCATACCAGCAAAGTAATGAAAAAAGATGACCCATACCTTTAGCTGGAAAAATTTTTCTGAGCTGGAGGGCACACACTGTCTAATACGAGCAGCTCTGAGCTCAAAAATGAGTCAATATTTAAAGGAAGAGAGGGTGGGAATCACCCAATAATTTATCAATCACAACCAACCCCCTCCTGGCAACCTATACTGATAAGAAATCTCTTCCCCTCAACAAAGATGGCGGCCATGGCTTCAGAGCCCTGTGCGCCTGCGAGCGCGCACGTGCAGCAGAGGCACCAGGCGATCCGACTGACAGCAGCGGGCCGCCATGTATTCCGGGCTGCGGAGGCGCACAGAGACCCAGGAACACACCGCGATCGAGCAGGAGAGATGCCGCCATACCCGCTCTCTCACCACCGCTCGTACCGCGAGTGGGGAGAGGAAATAAACCAAGGACACGGTAAGCACCCTAATCTAAGGCACAATACAGATTTTAAAGAAAAAAGGACACAATGCCCGGGTCGCGCATGTGCGAACCGGGAATAAAACATCTTAAAGGGGACAAATTTTACTTTGTTGTGTAAATGCACCAGCCATTACTTTCTTTGCCTTCACATCACTGCGAACACCTTTTTAAAAACCAAATTCCCCTATACACCTTTTATTTTAAAGAATAAAGGAGAAAAAAAATCAAACCTGACCAAGGAACCGAAAAAGCTGATCTTCCTGCTGCCTTCACCAATCATTCGTTTGTGTTTGAAACACCAGCAGACTGCGATCCTGTGAGGAAACTCTGCAAGACCCCAAAAGATCCACAGAAGGGGTTCCCAGTCTTATCAGCGCTAATAGCGGCCCAAGAACAGGGGCTGCGCCTGGGAGAGGCTTGAACCCGGCGGACGCTGCCAACTGCAGAGGGTATGGATGTACTGCTACTCTTCACCAGTTCGAAAAGTATGAGGAAAAAAAGGAGAATGTTAGGGGAGGGGCTATGCCCTTTAATTTATGCTATTTACTAGTCCTGAAGTTGGAGTAGAGGCGGAGCTCTATCACAGGTATGCTGCCATGGAGGCACCAGGAAAACGGAAAATTGTATACTCACCTTTCCGTAATTTTCCTTTCCTGTCGCATCTTCATGGCAGCATACACATTGGGTTGTGACTCTGCCCCCACAACCTGATAGGACCACATAGCTATAAATTAGTGAGTAGACACCCGTCCCAGTATTCTCTGTGTATATATATATATATATACACATGTCACCTTAGAAGGGTGGGTGATTGTATGCTGCCATGAAAATGCGACAGGAAAGGAAAATTACGGAAAGGTGAGTATACAATTTTCCGTTTTCCTGTCGCATCATGGCAGCATACACGTTGGGGAGTAACTCGCAAACTGGGTGGGAATGCAAAAGAAATTTATTGACAAGAAACAGAAGAGTTGGCCTGTATAACGGCCCTCCCGAATTCAACTGCTGCTAAGCATGCAGCGTCTACTTTATAATGGGATATGAAGGTGTTTCTAGAAGACCAAGTAGCCGCTCTACAAATGGTTTCCGCTGAGACTTTACAGTAAGCTGCCCATGAAGTAGCCATTGCCCTGGTGGAATGCGCTCTTAAGTCTTCTGGAGTCTGCCTGGCCCTTCCTGAAACCATGTGGGATGACTAGAAGGTTCTCGCATTTCCTGAATGGCTTGGTTATAGAGAGGTATTGCAGAATGTTGCCCTTGACAACCAGAGGATGGGGAACGCCCTGATCCGTGACTAAAGCCGGAAGGTCAATCTCCTGGTTAAAGTGGAATGAAGAGGAGACTTTGGGGATGAATCTGAAGGCTTCAGGGTTAGCCTGTCTGGGTAAACCATCAGATACGGTTCCTTGATTAGCAAGGCTTGCATTTCTGAGACCCTCTTTGCCGATGTAATGGCAATTAGAAATGATACCTTTAGTGTCAGGTCCCAAAGGGAGATGTCTTCAAGTGGGAAGAATGGCTCTCCGGATAAGACCTCTAGGACGGTTGATAGATCCTGTGTCGGGAATGAAGGCTTTCTAGGGGGCCTTAGCTTCAGACAGGCTCTTTGAAATTGAACCACCAAAGGATTAAGTGCCCATTTAACTCCCGTCAAAGCGGAAATGGCAGAAACTTGTACCTTTAGGGTGCTGGACCTAAGGCCTTTGTCCAGACCTGACTGGAGGAACTCAAGCACTTGCACTGCTGATGGGGAAGAAGGGTCCCAACCTTGTTCCTGGGCAAAGGAAGAGAACTTTCCCCATATTCTTCCGTAGGTGTTATTTGTGGAGAATTTTCTAGCCTGGAGCAGGGTATCGACTACCTTTTGAGAGCAGCCTTGGTCTAGGAACCTAGACCTTTCAATCTCCAGGCCGTTAGGTGTAATTTCTCCGGATTCGGATGGAGCAACTGGCCTTGGGTTAGTAGATCCGTTGTCACCGGGAGTGGAAGTGGATCCGCTGTGCTCAGCTGCAGGAGGGTGGTGAACCAAGGCCTCCGTGGCCAGAAGGGAATCACAGCCAGTACTAGAGCCGTTGAATATTTGAGCCTCAGAAGGAACTTGGCTATAAGAGGAGTCGGTGGGAAAATGTAGCCCAGGCGAAAGTTCCAGGAGTGCTGGAGACAATCCGTTCCCTCCGCTGAGGGGAAGGGGTTCCTTGACAGAAACCTCTGACATTTCGTGTGCGCTGGCGTTGCTGCGAGGTCTATATCCGGATGACCCCATGTCTGGCATATGAGGGCAAATGCTTGGGGGTTTAGACACTACTCGTTGTTGGAAACGAATGTTCTGCTGGGAGAATCTGCCAGAAGATTCTGAACACCCGGAATATAGGCCGCCCTCAGATCCCGCAGATTCAGTTGGGCCCACCGCATCACCGGACCAACCTCCTGCATCATGGAGATGCTTCCGGTACCCCCCTGCCTGTTGATGTAGGCTACAGCCACCCGGTTGTCCATCTGAATGAGAACTTGTTTTCCTCTCAGAAGTGAGCTGAATGCCAAGAGGGCTTGGAAGGCTGCCTTCATCTCTAGAACGTTTGAGACCACATCCTTGGTTTTGAAGTGCCAGCGGCCCTGAGCCGCATAGTGTAGGTAATGTGCCCCCCATCCCTCCAGACTGGCATCCGAAGTTACCAACTCCTGGTGGGGAATGACTATCTGCTTGCATCTCCTGAGGTTGTAGGGGTGTGTCCACCACTGTAGAGATAGACTGCCTTCCTGATGTGAATCAATTGGGACATGGACCAGCTGTCCCACTGGCGCAAGAAGGAGGCTTGCAGGGGTCTGGTGTTCCATTGCGCGCATCTGACCATTGGAATGGTTGCTAATAGGGAACCCAGGAGGCTGAGGTATGCTCTGGCTGGTAGGCATGGTGCCGGGATAGCATCCTTTACCTTCTGAATTAGTAGGGACAACTTCTCCCCTGGCAGTTCCACTGTATTTGCTCGAGTGTCTAGTTCGGCCCCCAGGAAGACCATCCTTTGGGTAGGTTGGATGTTGCTCTTTTGCCAGTTTATTATCCATCCCAGATTCATCAGGGTGGAAACTAGGATCTCGCAATGCTGCACGAGTGATTCCTGGCTGCTTGAGAGGAGGAGGATATCGTCCAGGTAATGGTGGACCCTTAGACCTTTCTCCCTCAAATAAGCTATTGCTGGTAGTAGGACCTTCGTGAACGTTCTGGGGGCTGTTGAGATCCCGAAAGGAAGGCTTTGAAACTGGAAGTGCCCCTGACCCACCGAGAATCGCAGGAATTTCTGGAATGCCACGTGGATTGGAATGTGCAGGTAGGCGTCCTGGAGATCTATGGAGAGCATCCAGTCTCCCAGATTTATGGCCTGAAGGATAGACTGCAAGCTCTCCATCCTGAATGACTCCACACTGATGGACTTGTTGAGGTTCTTTAGGTCTAGAACCGGTCGAAAGTCCCCTGACTTCTTCTTGACGAGGAATAGTGGAGAATAGAATCCCCTGCCTCGTTGTGCTGGTGGGACCTCTATTATTGCTCGTTTTTGGAGAAGATCTTGAATGTAGTTCAGTAGAAGCAACCTTTTTTCCCGAGATGGAGGAATACGGGTTGGACAGAATTGATGCCTTGGGGGTTGGTTTTTGAAGGACCACCTGTGGCCGAAACTGACAGTGGCCAGGGTCCAGGTATCCCTTATGGTCTCCGCCCAGACCAGCTTGAAACTGGAGAGTCTTGCTCCCACTACCGCTGGCCGGACAGGCGCACCTTCAAATAGGCTTCTGGTCGCTGGAAGCAGGAGTCTTAGGCTTCTGGAATTTCATAAAGGAGGATTGAGGGTTCTTCCAGCTCCTTCGGTACTCCTTCCCCGGTCTGTTCGCTTTCGCGTCCTTATACCTCTCTGGGAGGTTTCGCTTAAAGGGAGGAGGTCTCTGCTGCTTGGGCCTCCTGTCCGAGGGGATGAGCCCAGACTTGCCACCAGTTACCTTGGAGATGGCTGTGTCCAATTTTGTTCCGAAGAGATGTTCTCCGTCGAACGGGATACGGCACCAATTAGACTTGGAGGCTTGGTCCGCCGTCCAGGGCTTCAGCCATAGTGCTCTTCTGGCCGTTACTGAGGCCAGCATAGATTTTGACGCAGACCTGATGGTGTCGACTGAAGCCTCTGCCACGAAGTCACCTGCCAAGCTTAGCTCTTGCAACACTTTCACTATTTTTTCTTGGTCTGCACCCTCCAATACAAGCTTCTCTGTGCTTGTAGACCAACTCGAGATGGCTCTTCCTACTGCTGCGAGTGCTATCGCAGGCCTGCAGTCGCCTCCTGCCGACAGGTAAGCCTGCTTGAGATCCGTGTCGATCTTCCTGTCGAGCACATCCCTAAATGTTACCGCGTCTTCTAACGGGAGGGTAACATGCCTGGCTGGGCGCATCAAAGATGCGTCTACTACCGGAGGAGACAGCAGAGGGATCACTTTAGGCTCCTTGAGTGGGTATAGTTTTAGAAGTCTGTTATTCAGACTAGACTTTTTTTCTGGCCATTCTTCTTTAATTAGGTCCTCCAGTTCGTCTATGAACGGGAAAGCTTCTGGATCCTTTTTAAGTTGAGGAAAATACTTCCTTTGCTTCGGTTGAGCTTCCTGGGGTTCCTCCCATCCTATCGCCTCTTTAACCGATTTGACAAACGGCTCTATCAGACAGAAATCGAATCTGGCTGATACCTCCAGACCCTCATTATCAGACAGAGAGTCTTGCTCCCTTGATGTGCTGGCCCGGGCTGGAGAGGTAGTGGTGGAGAAATCCACGTCTGGTATCGAGGCCTGGGGGGCTAAGGCCCCAGCGGAATCTCCGATCTCCGAGGCTCTTTCTCTTGTGGCCTCCTCCAGGCATTTTTGGCAGGCCAATTTACCTGGGAGAGCCGCCACGCCGCAAATCCAGCATGCATTCCCGGCAGGACGGGAATGGCGTGCAGAGGAACGATGTCTGCCTGAAGACGACCTTCTATGGTGGGATCGACCATGTCTAGAATGCGACCTAGAGCAGCTTCTTCTGCGGCTTCCTCTCGAGCGGCTTCTCCTATGGTAGGAACGGCTCCGTCTGTGTCTGGAGTCTGCGACTTCTCCTGTGCGAGGACTCTCTTTGTCTTGAAGCAGACGTTCTTGAGGACCTGACCAATTTAAGCAGCATTAGTAGTGCTCTCTTTTTCAATCTTCACTACTTACCCTTGTCTTCCCCCCCCCTTACCTATTAGGCTGGCGGTGATCTACTGGGGCAGCGGTCTCCATGGTGAGGGAGTGGACTGGAAACCTGCAGGTAAAAACAAGAAGAGCTATGCAGAGGGAGCAAGGTTCCTAGGCTAATAGCTGAATAAAGGGCAGCCACATACATTTGTAGAGCGTTTTACAGGGAAAAACAAACTGTCTCAGTGCAGTCATCCAGCAGTAGCAATGACAGCTGATGCTGAGCTTTTAAAATTGCCACCATCGGCGTCGGATGCTCGCACATGCGCAGTAGCACCGCGGGACACTCGGCACCATCTTGGAAGCTGGAAAGGGCATAGGAGCACCCCAAACGACGCACCGCGCATGTGCGAGAACGCCGAGGACGCTCGGCACCCACTGGAGGACAACAGAACCCAGCAGACAGGCAGAAACCACTGGTAGGATGGTAAAAAGTCGGAGGAGGAGGGGGGGGGGTCCGCTGCACACAACTAAGCCTGTTTAAGGCTTATTTCATGAGGCCAAACCGAAGATTCCCTGGCTATTCCTCCAGCAAGCCTGTTTAAGCCTTTATGTGGGCTGCTGCACATGAACCCTGTTTAAGGCTTATATCGTGGTCAGACAGCTGAGTGAGAAGAGAGAGTGCCCCTGAGACCACCAGAGTGGGGCTCCTTCCATTTAGCTTGTTTAGAGGCTGTACAAGAAGGACTTCCACCCAGGAGAGGCTAGAACCTGGCTGGGGCGAAGCGGTAAGGGGGTGCTGATCCGTGCGGTCCTGACAGGTGAGGAAAAATAAGAGAATACTGGGACGGGTGTCTACTCACTAATTTATAGCTATGTGGTCCTATCAGGTTGTGGGGGCGGAGTCACAACCCAACGTGTATGCTGCCATGATGCGACAGGAAAACAGGTTTGTATGCTAATGAGGCAATTGAAAACACATGCACAGTCCATGAAACACACAAAATGCTCACCCAATGTAGAGACAGAACTTCAAAGTGGGTACACCTGTTAAGGATGTCCTTAAATTACTAACCCAAAAAACACACTCTCTGAGCATGCCCAGAACAACCCAAATGCAGCTAGCACAAAATAAGCCACCCCCTGTCCAAAATTAAGCACATCATTCGGCATGCTACAAAATTACAGATGGGACAAACACCCCCCCCCCCCCCCCGGTCCAGGGGGGCAAACAAAGAGCCTAACATGGGCAAAAGTTATACAACAAATACCATTGCAGTCTATGGGAACTGACTTCTTAATGTTGCTAGTCCCCACTTGGCTGGCTTATATTCTAGTTATTGGCCTTAAAAAGGGTTTGGGGCCCCAGGTCCCAACCTGAGGGACATATATCAATGTCACCAATTTGGACAACCGCAAAAACGAAACAAAGAGAAGTGACTTTAAAAATGAAAAATTGCTTAAAAGCTAGTAACTTGGGGGGGGGGGGGGGGTTACTCTGCCTGCAAAGTGGTGCATCTGTAGCATGTATCCAAAATGCTGCTTCAAAGATGTACGGCTTTAGAGAAAACTTACAAATCAGCAAGATTTTAACCCAAAACAAAAAATAGCCTGCCCCCCCCAATACATACATTCGGGAGACCACAGATGCCTGTGCGTGCTCGTGCACGCGCAGGAGCGCGCCTTAGCGCCAGTCAGCCTATTTAAAGGAGGCCCCAGCAACTGATCTGTGCTGACTGGTCTTCAGCTGTGTCCTGTTACTCTGAAACCTGTGTTATTCAGCCTGATTCCCGTTGCTGACCTTGGCTCCTTTTTACCCGGCTCTGAACTATGCTTAACCTGATCTCTGGTTCCTGATCCCGGCTTTCCATCTGACCCGTCTCTGCCTGCTGTTCCGGTACCTTGCTGCCCGCCTGTTGACAAACCCGGCTCCCCATCTGACCTGCCTCTGCTTGATGTTCCGGTACCCTGCTGCCCGCCTGTTGACGAACCCGGCTATTCCTGTGACCAGTGGCGGAATTATCGGGGTCGCAACAGTCGCAGTTGCGACGGGGCCCGGCATTCCGCCACTGTGGGGGGGGGCCCAGCGAGGTTGCTCTTCACATCGCTGAGGCTGAGCCGCTGAGCGTGTCTCTCATCTAACAGCAGAGAGACACCGGCATTGTTGGTTTTATTTCCCTGCTCTCCGTGTGTCCTCTCTCTCTCACGGCATGACAGGACACACAGCTGATCTCCCCCCTCCTCTCTCTGTGTGCTCCGAGTCCGCGGGAAATGTGAGCTCCTTAGCTTCACACTTGACTGCCCGCGGAGCACGCAAGAGAGAGGAGGGGGGAGATCAGCTGTGTGTCCTGTCATGCCGTGAGAGAGAGAGGACACACGGAGAGCAGGGAAATAAAACCAACAATGCCGGTGTCTCTCTGCTGTTAGATGAGAGACACACAGGCGTACAGCGGAGCGGACCGAAGCCGCCTCCCCCTCCTCTCTGGTTACGGAGGGGGAGGAGGAGGAGTCCGAGGGAGAACGGTGTTCTGAGGTCTGTAAAGTTTATATTCAAATTGACATGTGCTGGGAGGAACACTATGGGGTCGGGATATGCACTGATGAGGTGGGGGTCTGCACTGAGGGGGCGTCTGCATTGATGGGGTGGGGGTCTGCACTGAGGGGGGGGGCTGCATTGATGGGGTGGGGGTCTGCACTGAGGGGGGGGGCTGCATTGATGGGGTGGGGGTCTGCATTGATGGAGGGAGAGGAGTCTGCACTGAGTGGGGTCTGCATTGATGGGGGGTCTGCACTGATGGAGGGGGGTGGTCTGCATTGTGGGGGGCCTGCACTGATGGAGGGGGGGTCTGTAATGAGGGGGGGTGTGTGCTGATGGAGGGGGGTGGTCTGCATTGTGGGGGGCCTGCACTGATGGAGGGGGGGGTCTGTACTGAGGGGGGGATGTGAACTGATGGAGGGGGTCTGCACTGATGGAGGGGAGGTCTGCACTGATGGAGGGGGGTCTGCAATGATGGAGGGGAGGTCTGCACTGATGGAGGGGGGGTCTACACTGGGGTCTATAGTGATAGAGGGGGGTCTATACTGATAGATGGGGGTCTGCACTAAGGGGGTCTACACTGATAGATGGGAGTCTAGGCTGATAGAGGGGGGCTATACTGATAGATGGGGGGTCACTGAAGGGGAGGCACTGATAGGGGACACCGATGGGAGGCACTGATAGGGGACACCGATGGGAGGCACTGATAGGGGACCCCGATGGGAGGCACTGATAGGGGACACTGATGGGCACTGAAGGGAGGCACTGATAGGGGGCACTGGTGGGCAATGATGGGGGGCACTGAGAAGGCACTAGGGGGCACTGATAGGGGGCACCAATGGGAGGAACTGATAGGATTTACTGATGAGCATTGATAGGGGGCACCGATGGGAGGCACCAATGGGATTTACTGATGAGCAGTGAAGGGAGGCACTGATAGGGGGCACTGATAGGAGGCACTGAAAGAGGGCATTGATAGGCTGCACTGATAGGAGGCATTGATGAGCACTGATAGGCAGAACTCATAGGCTGCACGGATGGGCACTGAGGAACACTGATAGGCAGAACTAAGGCAGTATTGATGGGCAGTATTGAAGAGTACCGATAGGTGGCATGGATGGACGCTGCAATAATGAGCACTGATAGGTGGTGCTGATAGGCAGATTTGAGGGGCACTAATAGGCAGCATTCATGAGCACTGATAGGTAACACTTGTAGGTGGCATTGATGGGCACTGATAGGTGGCATTGATGGGCACTGATAGGTGGCATTGATGGGCACTGATACATGGCACTGATGATTGGGGCACTGATTATCAGTGTAAACAATTTACTGACATTCTTGACAGTTAATGGCAGTCCTTTCCTCACACAGACATAGCACGGGAGGAAAGGGCTGCGGATAACCGGCAAGTCTGTTTACATGTGATCAGCTGACATCACATGGTAAAGGGCCACTGTGATTGCGCTGGATGCACGTCCCAGGGGTCATGCGGGAAGCACGGTTTTGGGAGGATGTCCATGGATGCCCTCCCAAAATTGGAAGCCTGGAGCTCGGATGGAAGGGGGGGGGGCCCATCATTGTTTCTTGCACCGGGGCCCTGAAGGTTCTAGTTACGCCTCTGCCTGTGACCCTGCCCTGGTGCCCAGCTCGGCCAAGCACAACTAACTGAGTGCTTGCAACTACAGTCCTGCGACCAGCTGCGACTTCCTGCTCTGCAAGTACAGTCCTGCGGCCAGCTGCGACCTCCTGCTCTGCAACCACAGTCCTGCGACCAGCTGTGACTTCCTGCTCTGCAACCACAGTCCTGCGGCCAGCTGCGACTTCCTGCTATAGGATTTCAGGTCACCATCTGCAGGCGCTCGTGTGCCTCCTGTTCCTTGGCTCCTTCTGTTCCACTCTCAGCGGGACCTGGACTGGAGATACAAGAGAGGCCGACCTCGTCATTTCAGTCTCCCTTCAGGTACGTGACAGGAGTGGAATGTGGAGTTCCCCTTTAAAAGCAAAAGCTAGCCCAAGGAAATCATATGAATTAGAGGGGGGGGGTTAAATGTCCTTTTAGGAGGAGCCAGAGGTCCGAGGGTCTTTTTACATAATTTTAACAAGGTGCATGTCACATGTTGGCAACGTAACATGCTAACATGACCTGTGTGCAAATCTCCTTAAAAAAATACATAAAGGTGAACCAGCGTAAAAAAAATAAAAGAGGTGCGCCGTTCAACCCATGCAATTGCTTAACCTACGTTGCTTAACATTTACTAAGATTTTGGCTGTGCAGTGAACAAAGGCATGTGAACGAGCGCAAGAGGCGCATGCGCAGTGCTTACACTGATCTCACGCAGTTCTAAACGTACCTGCAGGCACAGCAGGCTTGCTCTGAAAAAGTTACTTTCTCGTTCTATTTTGGGAATATTTGTTACTTGGGCAGTTGTTACTAAACTGCCCCATAATATTGGCACCTCCATCTTCTGTCAATATTGATTTGGAGATGCCGTGCGCCATGACATTCTCCCGTGCGCCGAGATCGCTATAGTAAATGGGGGATTTGTGCTCTGTTTCGTAACTATGGAAATGTGCGTTGCGCCTCGCCGTGCGCCTCTACTGATGGTGCGCGGCTTTCGTAAATCACCCCCAATGGCTTTGAAATGACAGAGCTCAATTCTTTTAGGATCTGTGGGTGGATGCCATCTGGTCGAGGTGCTTTATCCACCTTTATTCTGTCTAAATATTTCTGGACCAGATCACTTTTGAGCCATTGTGGATCATTTGGGGCTGTGTCACTACCACCCCCATTATGGACATGAGCTCCCCCATGCTCCTTTGTATACACAGAACTGAAGAATGTATTTAATAAATTTGCCTTCTCTTTGTCCCCAGTCACCCATTCTAGATTATTTTGTAAAGGGCCTAGATGCTCAGACCTGACCTGACATTGCAGAGCTTACCCATACCACACCTGTAGAATATTCCTGCTGTTTAAGCAACATTGCCCGTGGCCCGGCACACAGGGCACCCAGTATCAGGAGGGTTTACCATCCAACATTCAGGGTCTTCCAACTCCGTGAGAGGCTGAGCATGGAGGGACGGTGCAGAAGGGGGGCTATACGTGCAGCAACCAAAGTACTTACCAACTGCAATCAACAGGTGGCCTGGAAAATGACCAAAAAAGAACGCTTCAGTGGGGGAGGGGTTGTCTTTTATTTACCTAGGAAGAGGTAACCCTGTGGGTTCCAGGGGAGGCGTTAACCTATTGTGTGCTGACGTGAGGTAGGGCCAGAAAAAAAAATATTATTTAAAATTTATTAAATATTATTATAGAACTATGTAGTTACAAGCCTTGCACATTAAAATGTAATTAAAAACTGCTCCGCAATTACCTTTTTTTACTTTGATAAAGTATATCTTCTTCCAGGAATCAGCAGCTCCATCTGGTGTGGACGTCATTTCCGCCCTTCCTTTGTTCCCCTGCCGAAATCTCTCACATGCGCGAAAGCGTGTAATCCAAGCCTCTATCTCGATCGCCGATCGCCTCTGCCTTTGGGAGTCATGCTTGTAACTATCAGCTTTGCAATGCCCCATGAGACTTGTAGTTCTGCAAGAGCTGGAGGGCCTCAGGTTGAGCACCCATGCTGTAAAGGCTTATAATAAAGTGTCACCTTTGGATATTTTTAAGCACCATAATTTGTTGTAATTCCACAAGTGTGCACAATTTTAACCTCTTCATGCCTGCACTATAGTCGAAAGACGTGGGCTTAAATTGCCAGGAGGGGCGTTCATGTACGTCCTCCTACGCTCGTGCTGCCCGCCCCATGAGGCTCGGCTGATCACAGATCGGAGTAAGGGGCCGATGCTGACAGCATGAGGAGAAAAAAAATAAGCCAATTACCGGCTTGTGTAAACGGGACATTGGTCCCACAAACTGACAGTTACTGCTGCTAAGCAGTGCCCACCACTGCCCCCTACAGGTGCCCATTAGGGCTGCGCATCTTCACTGGCCTCACGATTCGATTCGATTACGATTATCAAGTCAACGATTCGATTCGATTCGATTCCGCGATGCATCACGATGCATCACGATTACAGCACAAGTCCGCAGGTGCTCATGGTTTTCATCAAAAAAAATTAAAGTAGTCAGGAGAACTCCATTTTTTTTATTCTATCTGTTCTTAAGAAAAAAAAGAGACAGCAGAGGAGCTCCAGGCTCTCTTCCAAAATACTAAAGGAGATGGTCAGAGCCTGCGGACATGCTACAGGAGATGATCAGAGACTGCAGACAGACATGCTACAGGAGATGATCAGAGACTGCAGACAGACATGCTACAGGAGATGATCAGAGACTGCGGACATGCTACAGGAGATGATCAGAGACTGCGGACATGATACAGGAGATGATCAGAGACTGCGGACATGCTACAGGAGATGATCAGAGACTGCGGACATGCTACAGGAGATGATCAGAGACTGCAGACAGACATGCTACAGGAGATGATCAGAGACTGCAGACAGACATGCTACAGGAGATGATCAGAGACTGCGGACATGCTACAGGAGATGATCAGAGACTGCGGACATGCTACAGGAGATGATCAGAGACTGCGGACATGCTACAGGAGATGATCAGAGACTGCGGACATGCTACAGGAGATGATCAGAGACTGCGGACATGCTACAGGAGATGATCAGAGACTGCAGACATGCTACAGGAGATGATCAGAGACTGCGGACATGCTACAGGAGATGGTCACAGACTGCGGACATGCTACAGGAGATGGTCACAGACTGCGGACATGCTACAGGAGATGGTCACAGACTGCGGACATGGCACAGGAGATGGTCACAGACTGAAGACATGGCACAGGAGATGGTCAGACACTGCGGACATGGCACAGGAGATGATCAGACACTGGGGACATGGCACAGGAGATGATCAGACACTGGGGACATGGCACAGGAGATGATCAGACACTGCGGACATGGCACAGGAGATGATCAGACACTGCGGACATGGCACAGGAGATGATCAGACACTGGGACAGGGCACAGGAGATGATCAGACACTGGGACATGGCACAGGAGATGATCAGACACTGCGGACATGGCACAGGAGATGGTCAGTCACTGCGGACATGGCACAGGAGATGATCAGACACTGCGGACATGGCACAGGAGATGGTTTAGACACTGGGACAGGGCACAGGAGATGGTCAGACACTGCGGACATGGCACAGGAGATGGTTTAGACACTGGGACATGGCACAGGAGATGGTTTAGACACTGCGGACATGGCACAGGAGATGGTTTAGACACTGGGACATGGCACAGGAGATGGTCAGACACTGCGGACATGGCACAGGAGATGATCAGACACTGGGACATGGCACAGGAGATGGTCAGACACTGCGCACATGGCACAGGAGATGGTCAGACACTGCGGACATGGCACAGGAGATGGTCAGACACTGCGCACATGGCACAGGAGATGGTCAGACACTATGGACATGGCACAGGAGATGATCAGACACTGCGAACATGGCACAGGAGATGGTCAGACACTGCGGACATGGCACAGGAGATGATCAGACACTGCGAACATGGCACAGGAGATGGTCAGACACTGGGGACATGGCACAGGAGATGATCAGACACTGGGGACATGGCACAGGAGATGATTAGACACTGGGACATGGCACAGGAGATGATTAGACACTGGGACATGGCACAGGAGATGATTAGACACTGGGACATGGCACAGGAGATGATTAGACACTGGGGACATGGCACAGGAGATGATTAGACACTGGGACATGGCACAGGAGATGATTAGACACTGGGACATGGCACAGGAGATGGTCAGACACTGGGGACATGGCACAGGAGATGATTAGACACTGGGACATGGCACAGGAGATGGTCAGACACTGGGGACATGGCACAGGAGATGATTAGACACTGGGACATGGCACAGGAGATGGTCACAGACTGCGGACAATAATGCAGAGTTGTGGTGTGATGAAGGCGCCCCCCCCCTCCCCCTCTGTACTTACATGCTGCTCTGCCAGTGGCAGCCTGTAATGAGCAGGGCGATCTGCCTGCTCACCATCTCCCCCCGATCTCAATTCGTGCGGCCGGTGTTCCGCCGGTTGTCACATCTCAGGTCAGTGAATTCTCCTGGTAGAGCGCTCCGTGCATAAAGTTGTTATTAGTGTGTGTATATTCCGGTCATGTGACTCTCAGCCGCGCCTCCCTCCTCTCACGTCTCTCCTGATGTCAGCCCCGCCCGCCTCTCTTCTGACCTGTTAGCTCCAGTCAGTGGGCGGAGCTGACACCAGGAGAGACTGAGAAGAGGGAGGCGCAGCTGAGAATCACATGACCGGAATATACACACACTAAAAACAACTTTATGCACGGAGCGCTCTACCGGGAGGGGGCGGGGCCAGACATCGATTTTTAGGGTCGCATGCATCGATGCCGCATCGGGGACACCCGAATCGCGATGCATCGATGCTGCGATTAATTTCAGCAGCCCTAGTGCCCATCAGTACTGCTAAGCAGTGCCCACCAGTGCCACCTATCAGTGTCCACCAGTACTACCCATCAGTGCCTCATCATCAGTGTCACCTACCAGTGCCTATCATGGCCCATCAGCACCACCTATCAGTGCAGCCTCATCAGTGCCGCTTTATCAGTGCCTATCAGTGCCACCTATCAGAGCCCATCAATGCCGGCTCATCAGCAGACATCAACGAAGGAAAAAAATTACCTGTTTGCAAAATTTTATAACAAACTATGAAAACTGTTTTTTTTTTTTCCCCCAAAATTTTCTGTCTTTTTTTGTTTGTTTAGCAAAAAATAAAAACCCCAGTAATGATTAAATACCACCAAAAGAAAGGTCTTTTTGTGTGAAAAAAAAGATAAACATGTCATATGGGTACAGTGTTACATGCCCGAGCACCGCCAGGAAGCTTACACTGCGCAGCGCTAATCACAGGCAGTGAGACGTTTCCCGATCCGTGGCTGCGACATGCGGGGGAAGCTCGCATACAATCCGCAATAGTGTGAACCCGGCCTAAAGTGTATTTTTTAAAAACAATTTGCATTTAAAAAAACTGAGCAAGTATTGTGTGACATAAAAAAAAATTGCAAAACCCGCCATTTTATTCTCTGGGGCCTCTGAAAAAAATATATATAATGTTTGGGCGTTTTGAGTCATTTTTTTAGCAAATAAATGATGATTTTTTTACATGTAGGAGAGGAATGTCAGAAACCCAGCTGGTAATGGCTCTGCAGCTTTTACTTTTGTAAATTTCTACATAATGAAAATTGTGTTCCACAATAATACAAAATGTACGCGGCGCCTCAGAACCCCTAAAGCCGGGTTCACACCCAGGCAGTTTGCATTTTTCCAGGTGCGTTTTGCATTTTTCAACACGCGGTTTTAATCCATTGAAGTCTATAGAACCAAAAACCAGAAAAAGGTGCCTGGTCCTTTCCATAAAATGCACAGATGTGAATGTGACCCCATAGGAAACCGTGTTAGATGGACTGTAGTGCGTTTCTGCAAAACTGAAAATGCGTTAAAAAAATGCCTAGGTGTGAACCAGGCCTGAGAGCTTGACATTGAAAACTGGAAAAAAAAAAAAAAACTGAGCTCTTGGGTGAGGTTATTGGCTGCTATGGATAAGAGCCCCATTTTGTTTGCTTTCTTTGCTCCAGTTTTCATAAATTAGCCCCACTTTTTGCACATTCATAGAACAATATGAAAGGTGCAACAAATATAATAAAATTAAAAAAAAAGGATAAAATACAAAGTAGTAACCAATTATGCTCCTTTTTTTTTTACTCATCCGAGAACATGAACCTTGATTGGTTTGAAGAGACCCACAATCAACAGTTCTTGGTCACCTTTGCAAGTATAAGGATCACCTGTGTACATAGCAGTCCCCGGCCAATCAGCCTGAAGCCCCGCCCTCTCTCCAGGGTATAAATCTCAGGTCAGGGCTGAGGGTCAGTATTGCAAGTGATCATCATGATGGGTTCTTCCAGGGTAGGAATGGGCTTAGCACTGCTGCTGTGGAGCTTCAGTTTGTCCTGGTTGCTGTGTGATGCCAATGGACACTTTGAAAGCTCCTCTCTCCTCCACTGTGCTCTGGACAAGATGGAATTGTCCTTTTCTATGCCTAATGATGGGGTGACCTCTTCCCTGAAAGTGTTGGGTAAGTCCTTTTTTTTAAAAATTGCTCTAATTTTTAACTTATTGTGGTTTAAGGGTGGAAATTGCCAAAAGTTGGGATGCTGTTACTACTAATTGGCTGGTAGCTCACAGAACATGGTGGATGGGAGTAGCACTTGTTGAATGGGGATCAGTGTGCTATTATCCAGGATATGCACTAGAATGTAGCCAGTGTCCTGAGATAATAAAGGTCTAGTGACTGGATGGGTATACAAAGTGCAATGGTAGATTTCCTTCTACCCTTACCACCCCACCCCCTAATCTGTGTCCCATTGGGGAGATTTCTTTTCACATCCTGTACCGGGGGGGGCTGCTGCTCCCCGCAGTCTGGTGGGCTGCCCTACCCATGATGCATGAATATCTAGTGAGGAGCTGGGTCAGCACAGAATTAAGCGCTATCAGAGGGAAATGTCTCACTTTGACTCTTGGTTGAAGGGTGTGTATTGGGAAGCTGGCAGTGGGCCCGGTTCTTCACAGGCTGGAAGCTCTCATGTCGGGTGTTTAGCCCCAGTGCTTGAGATTCCACTAAGCTCTGGTATACCATCCAGCTGCAGCAGCTTTCAGTCTTGGAATATTATGGGATGTTGTGCTGATGCCTTCTGCCTGCACCAAAAGCCAAGATATGGATCTGACTGTGCAAATAAAGGCATAACTTTTTTGTTTTGGATAGAGGGGAGGGATTAGAACACTTGTCTGCGCCGCCCCCCCCCCCCCCCCCATACATTGCATGCATTGAAAGTAAAAGGAAAATCTTAAGTTGTCCCAGTGGGAAATCTTCTAATGGGGACACTAGTTCTGGTGACCTGGGATTCCCTTAATTTGCAGGGGTTTCCTGACTTCCTGTTTTGGCTATGGGACAGCAAGTGAAGGGAAATCTCCACCATGGTACACAGATGGCAAAAAATAAGCTGGCAGGGGTTATAACCCTTCCTTAAGCTATCCAAAATGGGGACAATTTTGCCTATAGTTCTAATTTAACATTTAATGGGCTATTATGGGATATGGTTTGGTGAATGGGGGTACATATAACTAAACTGTTCAATCAGCATTACTATTTGAAGAAATGTAAATATTCCATCCTATTTAGTTCCTTGCCTAGATCAAAATGTTGTCATCTCCAGGGCAGGAGGGGCTTTCTCAGCTAAGCACATCTGCCTGGGTTAAGGGCAAATGGATTCCAGGAACTAAATGCTACATGGTTCATCTGCCCCTAAAGTGTTACTATGCCATGACCCTGCATTCCCTATGTCTGTTCTCCCACAGTACACGGAAATGTAATTTTATTTTAGTAAAAATAAACTGCTAAATGGCTTTTTTTTTTTTTTTTTTTTTTTTTTTTTTTTTTTTTTTTTTTTCTCTCAGCAGTCTTGTAGCTTGTTAAAGCTTGCCGAAAGAGCTTTCATTCTCGCAGGGACTCTGTATCTGGACAGTGCTCATCACATGCACTGTCCCAAGAGAAACTCTGCAATGCATGCCAAACTGAGCATGTGCAGCTTGTCGTCTACCCTCCATTCTATAAGGAAATGATTTGGAGGACAAGCTCAAACTGCTTTTGCCTTTTTTTTTTTTTTTTTTTTTTTTTTTTCTCTCAGCAGTCTTGTAGCTTGTTAAAGCTTGCCGAAAGAGCTTTCATTCTCGCAGGGACTCTGTATCTGGACAGTGCTCATCACATGCACTGTCCCAAGAGAAACTCTGCAATGCATGCCAAACTGAGCATGTGCAGCTTGTCGTCTACCCTCCATTCTATAAGGAAATGATTTGGAGGACAAGCTCAAACTGCTTTTGCCTTTTTTTTTTTTTTTTTTTTTTTTTTTTTTTTTGGAACGTCCTTGTTTAAAACATTGGTTTGGCTGGTTTAACAATCTTGTGCTAATCTGCCTTCAGAAGTGAATGTGATACTTGGTTTGGTATAATGTGCCTTAGTAAAACTTTTTGTTCAGATTTCCAGGATAAATTTCAGGATCCTGCCAATGATTCTGCTTGTGGGATCTGGGCAAGTCATGGACCCAATACCACAATGGTGATTGCTGCTGCCTATGATGGATGCTACGTAAGGGAAGAGGTAAGCTTAACATCACTGACTTGGGCTTTTTAATGCAGTCATGGGACTAACTCATTTAGAATTCTATTGGGACTCCAGAAATTTGAAAACTATAAATCTGTTCTGCTAGTAATGCATTCAATGGCTGTATGTAGAGCCAGAACTTTAGTTCTGTAGAGCAAAGAATGCCTAGTGTTAGAGTCATAATAAATCACATAGTGTATCTTCAAGCTTTGTTCCCTTCTGTCTTGCTGAACGCTCTCTCCCCCACCTCCTTCCTGGTTAATTTCTCAGTAAACCATCATTCCTGTAACATCTTTCCATGTGGCTTACAACACCAATGTCCATCATTAAAAAGAACATTCAAAAGGATTCATCGTCTGTCTCTCCATACAGTGAGTTATTCATTGAGTTAAGCTGTCTGAATTGATGCAAGGGATAAATAGAACCCCAGGTCGTGTAAGCCCTATACGAAGCTGGAGATAAAGTTTATGGCTTTGAGTCAGAACACCTAGGTTTATTGATTGTCCCCTTAATGGGTCATCCAACTGGCAACCATTGCCACAAATGGGAGATCATTTAGCTGTTGCCAGAACAAGCGGTGAAGGGAAATCAAATGGCAATGCCTGTTCTGGTGGCATATCTCGAAGGCAATGCGCTTTTTTTTTTTTTTTTTTTTTTTTTTAAGCTTTTACTTGTAGCATCTTCAGGACAGAAGTGAGAACTTCCAAATTGGACAGTACTCTAACCCTTCGTTACTCCAAACTAATTCTGTCTCTAAGCATGCTTTACATGTGCTGGCTATAAGTGGAAAGCCCCTGGTAACTTGTAAAATAAGTACCTGAATCCTTGGTAGGTGGGGAGGGAGGTTTGCACATGGATTAGCAGGCTTTGGCAGAACTGACTGAGACCACTCCACTTTGGTTTGTAAACCGCTGCATTTCATCAAACCATCTGTAGGCAGAGTGGCCCTTTTGGACACTATTTCTCCCAGTGACCACAAAGCCTATGGTTTTTGATTTCTCCTACCATTGCCGGGGCACATTCTACTCCCTCTGACCCCCCCCCCCCCAAGTTTGGAAGTAAACTGGCCCTTTGTTTCAGAAGTTGGGAGACCCCTGGTGTAATGCAGTCTGGCTTTGTTTTTCTCTAGGATGGGGAATATATGATGGTTCTGCTTCTGGAAGATAATCATGATGGTGCAGTTGACAAGTACAAGACAGAGAAGAGATGTCCAGTACAGAATGGTAACATGTCTAATCTTCTAAATAAAGATTGTTGTTGTCCCCTGGAACAAGAGCACAATGTAGCTTCACTTCTATAGGGGAGGGGGAGCTACTGGGTCAGGGTAGGTCTCCTAGTTTCTAACCTCCTCAAGCCCTAACTGAAGAAAAATCTAGACTTGCTGCATGTTGCTATGCTTCTCCTTTCTTGTATAGAAGCCCTGGATGCCCCCAGCCCTGATGTCTGCTCTGCCGTTACTAAAGCGGACAAACTGGCCTGCGCTGAAACACCTGTAACCAGTGACTCCTGTGCTGCAATGGGATGCTGCTACTCCCCGAGCGATGCTACAATGCCCTGTTTCTTTGGCAACAAGTGTAAGTAGGATGTTTGATGCACTAAAGTTGGTAGCTGTATCAGCCTGAACATACTATGGCCAGCCTGTAGGTAAAACATAATAACCTGCTTTTTGGCAGATAAGGTTGCTAGTACCTTGGCCATAGCTAAAAGCATTTTAAGATTGAATTTCATAATTGAGTGACTTGAAGCCCAGTCTAGAATGTACTTGTTAAAATAGAACATTTGCACAATGGTCTCAAGAGCAAACTAGTCTTGCCAGCTTTATTTTTATCTTGGACTAAGCCACACTTTGGTGACCTTTTTGGGTACAATGGACAACCCTCTAGGTGTCTGACTTTCTATGGTCTGCTCTGTATAATTTTGCACTCTTCACTGCAATGAAACCTGTCTACAGATGTTAGATTAGACTATTCATAAATGCTGCTGTGGGCACAATATCATTGACTAGATAACATTGTCTGATCTACATGGTGACAACCCTATTTTGTTCTACAGTGACCACACAGTGTGGATTTGATGGCAACATGGTGATTGCGTTGTCCAGTGAACAGACCATGCCATCTCTGCATCTGGACTCCGTCAGGGTGATTGGATTGGACTCCTGCACCGGGCTGACAGTAGATACCAGTAACTCCTTTGTAGTGTTCAGGTTCCCTTTATCCTGCACCACAGCATATCAGGTAGGTATTGCAATACAGTCTGACTATAGCAGTCTGACCCTTAATGTGCAAAGGTTAGCGTTGCTAGCACCATCTCTATACACATGACATTTGAGACATTAGAACTGATGCTTGCAGTCTTTGGACTGTATAAATGCTTGGCTACAACTCTGGTCTTTAGTCTGTGATATCACTTGGTGAAGGTGAAGATTGTTTAAGCTTCTTTGCTCAAAATGGTGAGGATGATGGCACCTTTGAACTTCAATATTGCTGCTAAAGATCATTGTAATGGAACTGTCCAGCACCCACCTTGGGTGCTTCCATCAGTATACATCTTCCTAGTCTGAAACCAGGTTTTATATCTGAGCACCCATGATGGACACTAGCTTGGATGCAAACTGGAACTCTGACAATTTATAGCGCAGATGAGGTAGAACCTAACCACATTACCTTTACAATGCAAACAGGAATATGCCTACCATAGCTAAGGAATAGGGATGAGCCAAACACCCCCCGGTTCGGTTCGCACCAGAACCCGCGAACGGACCGAAAGTTTGCACGAACGTTAGAACCCCATTGACGTCTATGGGACTCGAACGTTCAAAATCAAAAGTGCTCATTTTAAAGGCTAATTTGCATGGTATTGTCCTAAAAAGGGTTTGGGGACCCGGGTCCTACCCCAGGGGACATGTATCAATGCAAAAAAAACTTTTAAAAAACGGCCATTTTTTCGGGAGCAGTGATTTTAATGATGCTTAAAGTAAAAAAAAAAAGTGAAATATTCCTTTAAATATCGTACCTGGGGGGTGTCTATAGTATGCCTGTAACGTGGCGCGTGTTTCCCGTGTTTAGAACAGTCCCTGCACCAAATGACATTTTTAAAGGAAAATCTCATTTAAAACTGCTTGCGGGTTTAATGTCATGTCGGGTCATGGCAATATGGATGAAAATCGGTGAGACAAACGGCATGGGTACCCCCCAGTCCATTACCAGGCCCTTTGGGTCTTGTATGGATATTAAGGGGAACCCCTCACCCAAATTAAAATAGAAAGGTGTGGGGCCACCAGGCCCTATATACTCTGAACAGCAGTATACAGGTGGTGCAAACAAGACAGGGACTGTAGAATCTCTTTGTAATTTTGAACGGGTACATTTTTTAACGTGTTTAGCTCCAGCCAAAAAATCTTTTTTAAGCTTTTTGGAAAACATAGGGAAGGGTTATCACCCCTGTGACATTTGTTTTGCTGTCTTTCCTCCTCTTCAGAAGATTTCACCTCACTTTTTGTCCCAATGAAAAATGTTTTTTGAAAATTTGGGGTTTTTTGTGGAACAAGGATTGGAAAGCATCAGTGGAAAGGAGAAATGTTTTTCCCATATTAACTCTTACAGGAGAGAATTTCCCTTCCTAGGAGTAGATTTCATCTCACTTCCTGTTGTCTCCTTCCGTTTGCAAGTAGGAGTCGTTTGTAAGTTAGATGTTTGAAAGTAGGGTCCTGCCCTATATACTCAGCAGAAATTTGGGCCTTAGGTGTTGCTGTGGCCACAACACTGTAAGCCCTCACAGGGCCCTGCTGTGAAATATTAGATCAAGAATTGTAATTACATGCCCCTGTTGAACAGGAGCTGAAAAATTAGGCCTTAGGCACTGGTGCTGGTGCCACAACACTGCAACCCCTCAGACACTCTAGTTGGAATGCAGGAACGAGCCCTGCTGCAAAGTATTGCATCAAAAAATTGTAATTACACGCCCCTGTTAAACAGGGGCTGAAAAATTGTGCCTTAGGCACTGGTGGTGGCGCCCAGAACCAAAAATGTTCTTACAAGCTATCAGCGTGATGATTGAGGAAGAGGATAATTACTCAGGGATGGTCACTCAGCATCAGCATAGGCAGTCTTTGAAGTGATCTGAGATTTCAAAAAAAATTATTCGGTTACATCAGCATCAGGTGCTTGGTAGCTGGTGGTGATCCAAGACTGATTCATTTTTATGAAGGTCAGCCGATCGACCGAGTCGGTGGACAGACGCACCCTGTGATCGGTTACCACGCCTCCAGCAGCACTGAATGTGCGTTCCGAAAGAACGCTGGATGCAGGACAGGCCAGTAGCTCAATTGCATACTGTGCAAGCTCTGGCCAGTGATCCATCCTCAAGACCCAGTAACCCAGAGGATTTTCGGTGGGAAAGGTGTCCAAGTCTGATCTTGCCCCTAGGTATTCCTGCACCATGTAAAACAGACGCTGGCGATGGTTGCTGGAACCGATCATACCTTGGGGCTGCGGACCAAAAAATTGTCTGAACGCATCGGTCAGATGGCCACCTTCTCCACCGCTCCTTCTTTGACTGACCGAAGCCTCAGCAACACGTTGTCCAGAAACAGGAGTTTGTAACCTCCCAGTCTCTGGGAACGCATTGCACAGACCTTTCTGCAAGGCCTCCCGAAGATGTTTCATCCTCTGCTCCCTCTGCGATGGCAAGATAAGGTCCGCAACCTTACCCTTGTAACGTGGATCAAGGAGGGTTGCCAGCCAGTATTGGTCCTTCTCCTTGATACCACGAATACGAGGATCCTTACGCAGGCTTTGCAGGATCAGGGAGGCCATGCAGCGTAGGTTTACTGAGGCATTCGGTCCGGAGTCCTCTGGGTCACTAAGGACGACAACGTCCGCAGCCACCTCCTCCCAGCCACGTACAAGTCCATGTGTTTCTTGGGACTGATCCCTTAAAGACTGCAGCTGATGCTGAGTGCCAGGCTCCACCTCCATACTGACACAATCTTCCTCCTCCTCCTTCCTGTGTGATCGGTGGGCATGCAGGAACACTGTCTGGATAAAGGGGGCCTTGAGAGCTAAGGAAGTCCTCCTCTTCCTGCCTCTGTTCTGCCTCAAGTGCCCTGTCCATTATTCCACTCAGCGTGTGCTCCAACAGGTGGACAAGGGGGACAGTGTCACTGATGCATGCACTGTCACTGCTCACCATCCTCGTGGCCTCCTCGAATGGTGACAGGACAGTGCATGCATCCCTGATCATGGCCCACTGGCATGGGGGAAAAAAAACCAAGCTCCCCTGACCCTGTCCTGGTGCCATAGTCGCACAGGTACTCATTGATGGCCCTCTGCTGCGTGTGCAGCCGCTGCAGCATGGCCAACGTTGAGTTCCACCTGGTGGGCATGTCACAGATTAGGCGGTTCTTGGGCAGGTTAAACTCCTTTTGGAGGTCCGTCAGCCGAGCACTGGCATTATATGACCGGCGGAAATGCACACAGACTTTCCTGGCCTGCCTCAGGACATCCTGTAAGCCCGGGTACCTGCCCAAGAACCGCTGCACCACCAAGTTAAGGACGTGAGCCAAACAGGGCACATGGGTCATTTGTCCCTGTCGGAGGGCAGAGAGGAGATTGGTGCCATTGTCGCAAACCACCATTCCTGCCTTAAGGTGGCGTCAACCACCTCTGAACCTGCCCCTGCAGAGCTGACAGAACCTCTGCCCCAGTGTGGCTCCTGTCCCCCAAGCACACCAGCTCAAGCACCGCATGGCATCTTTTGGCCTGCGTACTTGCGTAGCCCCTTGAACGCCTACGGAGCACCGCTGGTTCGGAGGAAGAAGAGGGGGTGGAGGAGAGAGGTGTGTCACAATCAGCATTTTGGAGGCGTGGTGGCGGAACAACCTCCAACACTACTGCACCTTGTCCTGCATCCTTCCCAGCTGCCAGCAGAGTCACCCAATGCGCCGTGAAACTTAAGTAACGTCCCTGTCCATGCCGGCTGGACCATGAGTCAGCGGTAATATGCACCTTACTGCTGACCGCCCTGTCCAGCGAGGCATGGACATTGCCTTCCACATGCCGGTAGAGAGCCGGAATCGCCTTCCGTGAGAAAAAGTGGCGTTTGGGTACCTGCCACTGAGGAACCGCACATTCCACAAACTCACGGAAGGGGGCAGAGTCTACCAACTGAAAAGGCAGCAGTTGAAGTGCTAGCAATTTTGCCAAGCTAGCATTCAACCGCTGGGCATGTGGATGGCTGGGAGCAAACTTCTTTCGGCGGTGCAGCAGCTGGGGCAGGGAAATTTGCCTGGTACAATCTGACGTCGGTGTACCAAAAGCAGATTGCCCACAAGTACTTGGCTGTGACACACCTAATTCTACACCTTCATTCCTCTCACTGCAGGTCTCAGAGAGGACTGAAGGTCTAGTGGGGTTGGAAATCTCAGCTGATGAGGAGCAAGGAGAGATCCTCTTTGTTCTTTGGTGTAGGTCTTTTAGATACGCTTGCCAACAAACTGCATGGCAGGTCAACATATGTCTGGTCAAGCATGTGGTACCCAAGCGGGAGATGTTTTGGCCACGTGAGATACGCTTGAGACATATGTTGCAAATAGCAGCGGTGCGATCTGATGCACTCGTCTCAAAAGGCCCACACCAAAGAACTTTTTGAATAACGCGCAGAGACTGCAGCGCCCTGCACATGTGGAGCTTTGGGGTGTGATGCAGTCAATGTGCTGCCCTTAGGCTGGCCCCTGGAGGGCATCCTGCCTCGTTGGTGATGTGCCGCCTCCTCCTCTCAGGCACCCACGTTGAGTCAGTGACCTCATCATCCCCCTCCCTCCTCATCACTGGAGCAAACCTGGCAGTATGCTGCAGCAGGGGGAGCATGACTGCCAGTCTGCTGTCCTTCTTGGGCACCCCCTCTGTCCGTGCTCATGTTACTGCCTTCATCAAGCTCAGTATCATCATCATCAGAGCCTTCCAAACGCTGGGCATCCTCCTGGAGCATGTACCCAACACTGGTCAAACAGTTCGAGGGACTCCTCAGGAGGACATGGTGGAGCTAGGGAAGGAGTCACTGATGACATTGAGCTGAGGGAAGAGGCTGCTGCCTTGCCAGACAAAGCACCCTGGGCATGGGTGAGAGGATGAGGACGGCTTGGTCATCCACTCGACCAAGTCTTCCGCATGTTGCGGCTCAACATAGCCAGCTGCCGAAAAAAAGGCCAAGCGTGTCCCATGGCCACGTGCTGATGAGGATGCACCGTCTCCACAACCAGCACTAGACACAGAGCCTGCTTGCCCTCTCTTATTGGCTTGTGACTGTCTGCCTCTCCTTCTTGGCCTTCCAGATATACTAATGGCCTGTAGCTGCACTAAGCTGGGATAGAACACCAGTAATTTTCTTCAGGTAGCTTTATATACTGTAACCAGACAAGCCTGCCTGTCAGTAGGAAGATAACAGGAACGGATCTAGCTGAACACTGTGAGCAGGACGCACTGCACTAAATGTAAATAGTCTAGAAGATAACAGGAACGGATCTAGCTAAACTGAATACAGTATATATATATATATATATATATATATATATGCGCGCGCAACACCTGCGATGCATATATACACTGTAAGTGCAGCTGACTGTTCTATCTCTATCTCACAGCCGATGTTCGACTCGAACACGAAGCTCATCCCTACTAAGGAACAGCCAACAAACCTAATTAGTCTAAACAACTAGCCATCTAGGTGACTCAGTGCCCACCTAGACCACAACTCTGTATACAATGTATATTACGCATTGTCATACGCATCCCACAATGCTTCAATAACAATGTAAGTAGTCACATCTCCAAGAGATGATCAGACAATGGGTGACTCAATTAACAATGAAATGCACACAAATGAGACCTGCTGAACACCTTAAGCAGACTATAGCAGGAGACCTTAGTATTGGGCTTCTTTGAGCTGATCACATTCACATCTGTGCCCAAACCAGCAATTTTAAATTCGGGACCCAAATCTGCTTTGAGACATGGATCCAAGGCAAGGCCACTCAAAGGGTCCCCCAGCCACACCTCCCAATGAGTGGCACCACTCTGAGTGCCATAAGTTAGTTGCAAGTCAAGTTTAACCACTTACCAGCCGCTGCAGTTGTACTGCAGCAGAATGGCACAGCGACGTCATGTAACATCACTTCGGCCACTAAGGGCATGTGCCACCGGACACACTTGCTGCTCGCCCCCAGAGCCGATGCGAGTGCCCAGTCACTATCACCGCCAGGCTCCCGCCATCGCTGTTGACACATGGAGAATCAGGATCCGTGTTTGTGTGTAAACAATTTCTGGTTTTCTGAGGGGAGAAAAGACAGATTTTGCTAATCATATTCGCTATAAACAGACGATCTGTCATCTCCCCTTAAGTTGGAGCACTCTTAACCCCTTGATCGCCGATAGCGTTAACCCCTTCCCTGCCAGTGATATTTTTAGTGATCTATGCATTTTTATAGCACTGATCAGTGTATAAATGCCAATGGTCCCAAAAAATGTGTCAAAATTGTCCAATGTGTCCGTCATAATGTCACAACCCCGCTAAAGATCGCAGATCGCTGCCATTACTAGTAAAAATAAAAAAAAATGCCATATAATTTTAAAGGAGATATTAAATATTGCTTTTTTCAAAATTTGTTGCTGGTTGTTTGCTTGTTAGCGCAAATAACAACTGCAGAGGTGATCAAATGCCAAAAAGCTCTTTGTGTGTGGGGGCGGGGGGGGGGGGGGATGTTATGTTAGTTTTGGGTGCAACATCACATGACCACAATTGTCAGTTAAAGCGACAATGTGACGAATCGCAAAAAGTGCTCTGGTCAAGAAGGGGGTAAAATCTTCCAGGGTTAAAGCAGTTAATAGTAAGTTAGACTCTCATTTGAGTAGGTATAGGCAAGCATTTGTAGTAGTTTCAGGCCATAAGGCTCCCTTTCCATTGGCTGGGCAGCAGTGATCAGCAATCGCAAGCCTGATGAAGGGGCATACATGCTCCCAAATGCAAGCTCAACCATGTCCACTAGCACTGACATGCCTGCCTTGTTCCACGTCCGCCCTGGAGAACACGAGTGGCCAGGGATTGCCGATCACTGCTGCCTAGCCGAACGCAAGGGACCCTTATGGACAATCTACTACAAATGCTTGCCTATACCTACTCAAATGTGAGTCTAACTTGCTACTTTTAAAACTTGACTTTGCAAACTAACATACTTCTCTGAGTGGCGTCACGCTCTTTCCTTTCTGCCTACCGGTTACTTCTGCTCTACAGCCGGCTGCCAACGCTGACCAGAACCTCTAACACGGGTCTGGTTTCAGTAACATTTGAACTTTTGCTGCAGGGCATACCCCTGACTGCTGGAACTATCTTAGATCCCACTAGCTGACTATTTAGTGCTCCATTTTCTTACAGTAACATTCCCTTAAGAGCCAGTGCCCATAGTCAGTAGGCAAGGGGCCACCCTGCAGGCCCCTGTCCTGGTTGGATCATTCCAGTCCAGCATAAAGCTGGCTATAGACCAGCTGTAATTCAGCCAGTTTAATATGGCTGTTCCAGTCATGAGTGATCTAACCATTGCCCTTAATGAACTGGCTTAATAGTATGCTGATACTAATGCACCATCAACCCTACTCCTATGCTCATCTAAAGCATGATTAACAGACACTTCTGTAGGTTGTGGTGTGTGCAAAAAGCCACCCTCTGCATCTTTCTGTATCATATTGAAATAGACACTTGTGGTGGGTATTGCTTTTAAAAGCTCACGGACTACCTATCCTGGTTTGCTTGCAATAAACTTTTTTTTTTTTTTTTTTTTTTTTTCTTCACTCAGGTGCCCAATGGTCCAATTAACTATGTAGCTACTATTGAAGCTAGTAGACAAATCCAGACATGGCAAGGATCTTCTATTACTAGGGACAGTACAATGAGGTAAGATGAGCATTCCTGCTGTAGTATATGATGGGGGGGGGGGGGGGGGGGGTTGTTAGAACCATATCTAATACTGTACTGCTTCTCTAGGGTGACTGTGCAGTGCCACTTCATTCAAACTGGTATTGTTCCACTGCTGAGTTTTACAGTCAACACTTTGCCACCACCTCTTCCTGTCAGTACATCTGGTCCTCTTGAGCTGGAGATGAGGATTGCACAAGGTGAGACTACAAGCCTTCAGCTTGCTAGAAGCAAACCAATATGCTTCCACTAGTCTAGTGCCCATTGGTGTAATGCAGGGGTCACCAACTTTCTGAACAAAGGGCCAGTTTACTGCCCTTTATACTCTGGTGGGAGGAGCAGGTGGCTAGCATGTGGAGAGTATAAAATGTCCTGGCATCAGTAGGAGTAAACTATGCCCCATTGGTATTAGGGGGGGTAAGGAATGGTGCCCCAGTGGGAGGAATAATGCCCATTGGTGTCAGTGGCGTACAGGAATAATGCACAAAGAGCCAGATAAAAGTAAAGGGACAGTTTGGGGACCACTAGTGTAACGCAACATAAATCTACAGTTTGTGCAAAATCTGTACTAATTGCATGACTTCACATGGTTGTGGCCCTCCTGCAATATAGATGCTTTTGGTTTACCTTAAATGTGTAGCAAGGTTCCCTTTTGGTCTAATGAGAACCTCCAGAGTTGGGGAGAGATGACATCCTTCTGTGTAGTGTGGGTTATAAGGCATAGTGGGGTGTAATGCAAGGTAGATTCATGGGCACCAGACACTACTTGAATGCAAAGATTTATTTGTTGAACAGAACTGGAAGAGAAGGTTTAGGGCCAGGACCCCCTTAAGTAGTTGCAATGGTAATTGGCAGACTCAGACTTCTGTAGGTACAGTAGATGGCCATGCAGGGAAAGGCACCTATGTCTCCTATGGCAACAATCTTATAAAAGTTTCTAACACAAGCTGTAATGTAATTCCTCTACAATCACCACTTGTAGATCTGAGCTCCCAGTCTCTTAATAGAATTGCTGATCCACTGCCACTGGATCTCCTGAGCTTTTCCAACCTCATCTTACTCAAGCGTCTGGTTGCATAAAACTCCAGTCACCTGACCTCTCCCGGCAGGCCAAGGGACCTAAAAAGATCCCTGCCCACTGGCTGAGATACCCCATCTATTCCTAAAATGTCCTTGCAATGTCACCAGATAACTGGCCATCTAGTGACAGAAGTGCATCAATTCCAGAATTGGGGTGGAATCTATCTTTCAATTGGCCAAGGCAACTATACCTGGCAGGCAAATTTACTAGCAACTCTGTCTAACCATCAAGGTACTGCTCAGGGAAAGGGGCAAGGTATAGCAATGCCTGGGAATAGGTAAGGTGGATATTCAAAGCTGCCACAACTCCAGTCTATTATACCCGTCCAAGTCAGAGTAGCTGTTTTCAGATCCTAACATGGAGCTCTGTCAGGGGGAGGTTCTTGCGGTTTCCATTTATGTGCTACTAAATGTGTTGACATGAGAAGGTGTGATGGCAGCCTAGTTCTTACTGCTAACCTGTTCTCTGCCCCGTGAATTCCCTAGCAGCTCATTCTAGCTTCCCTTTTGCTCTCTGGCAACACACTGCAGCATTTGTTAGTCTATGGGCCACTGTTGTAATTTAGTTTAGCTAGGGGTTATGGACATGTGGTGGTGCTTGTGGCTGCACAATTTCCATTCCCAGAAGTACCAGGCAGCTGCAATTGGCACTGAACTTGTTTGCATCAAAACGCCATAAAGACCAATACCTCTAACAGGCCATGTAACTTGTACAATTTGTGGCATTGCCTCCAAAGGGTTGTGAAAAATAGCATGACTCACAATCTCTAAGTGATCAGCTACCAGTCTGGCATGCTAACTGGCCTCATGGTTAAGATCTGCATCTGGGAATTTACTCCCATCAGGGTTTTTATGCTTGTGTGGTAGTGGTCCATGACTTCACAAAGTCATGACTTGCATATATAGGCCTCCAAACCCAGCTGCTTTTGAGGACTGATTGTAGTTCACTTCTGGTTTGTTGCCAGTTGAGCCCTGATCAAGGGGGGCAATTGGACCCCCAACTTGATAAAACTCTGTATCTAGACCTCTTGCAGTGGCATGATGCATAATCTTCTGTAAAATGGTGTTTTAGGATGTAAAACTCTTCAGCTGTTCAGTAAGGCCTTATGCCTTCCTCTTAGGGCTAGCTTCCTCAGGGTTAAGGTGTTGCAACCCCCCCCCCCCCACCAGGATTAAGAAATGTTTGTTCCAGGGTTAAGGTGTGTTTATTGAAAATTTCCTGTCAAGCAAGTGACGTCTCTTCAAGGGTCCCTGAACCCAACCACTTAAGAACTTTTATTAATAATAACTTGTTACATTTTGTAATGCAGATCTCAAATATGCCTCATACTACACTGATGCACAGTACCCTGTGGTCAAAGTGCTCAGAGACCCAGTCTACCTGGAGGTTCGCATCATCGGCAGAACAGATCCCAACCTGGTCCTTGTCCTAAATGACTGCTGGGCCACCAGCTCTGCCAATCCTGCACTCCTTCCTCAATGGCCCATCTTGTTTGACAGGTGGGTAATCTGTAGAATGGAAGTTATCCCATCTACCTTGTGCAGATCTCAATTCTGAATTTGGTTTTTCAGTTGCCCTTTCAATGGAGACAACTACTTGAGCCAGCTGATTCCTGTTGGAGCTCCTTCACAGGCTGTACCTATACCAAGCTACTACCAGCGCTTTGTGGTCAGCACCTTCACATTTGTGGACTCCACCACCCAGCTTGCCCTTGATGGCCTGGTAAATGAATGCAACATATTGTATGTCTTTTATCTAATGTTTTGCTGTGATTAACTGTAAAACTTGTCTTCAGGTATACTTCCACTGCAGTGCTTCTGTTTGTGTTCCATCTGCCAGGGACAGTTGTGTGGTTTCTTGTGGTCAAAGGAGAAGTGAGTATTTTTATATCCAGGTGGCAGAATCTTGGGTTTTCACAAAACGCTTTAAATAAAAAAAAAAAAAAACTTTATTTCAAAGAACATCTACTATGGAATTTTAAACTTGCTCCTATTTTTAGGGCGAATGGCTGAACTTCAGTCTCTGAAGAACACAGTGACTTCTCAAGGACCTGTTGCATTTGTTTCTGTGGATAATAAAGAAATTCTAAAACTGGAAGGTAATCAATCTGGAGAGGGGGGGGGGGGGGGAGTTGGCTTCAGTTGAGATTCAAGACTCAATTTATTTTATTTCTTCCTAGGTACTGATCCATCAGACTCTTCCACATTGGACCTGGTTAGAGCACTAGTCACTGCTGGGGTTGTTGGGTCTGTGGCTGTTGCAGTTCTAGGCTTGTGGATTTACCGCAGGAGTCAAACATGTAACCTTAAAACTGCAAACGTTTAAACTATTTATTTTTCTAAATCTGTCGCCTAGCTTTATTCCCAACATGGTTCCAGAAAGGCCTAAAATCATTTGACTTAACATTGAAGCTGGTCAGAAGTGGTTTCCCACCCAAAAATACAGAATAGGTTATCCTTCAAAATGGGCTAGGATAGGACTTTTTACCTGCTAGCTCAGCTAATATCCTGCCTCAGTTTGGTTATGTACTGGCCCCATCATGTGATAAGCCTGAATGCTTAAAGCTGCTCTCAAGCAGCTTTAGTTCCTTTAAAGATTTGTCATACCACTGAGAATTCACCTTGTGAGTCAACTAGGGGAGTCAATCATGCTGTCCCTCTTGCCTATAAGAGGGTTGTGACGACAGGAAGGTCTACAGACCTTGTATAGCAATTACTCAATGTACAAGTCTTGTGTTCCCATTAAAAATGATCTCCGCACTACTTCTAGCCATAAGCTTATGCCTACCCCAGCCAAAGTTCTCCTGACTTCAGCCACTTAAACTTTGCTCTTGTCCATCCTGGGCTTCCTCAAACCTAGCCTCATATTTCTAATGGCTTTATTGGCTACTTGATGGCTGAACCTTGTTTCTCAAACTTTTTTCCTTTCTCCATTGGGATTATGGGGCAGGGGGTTACTGTAAAGCTGTTGGCCATGTTCCTTTACCCAATATAACATCCCTCTGTTAGCAGAAGCAAGCAGTTGCCAGTCTTTGCCCCAGATTGCAGTCATGCCTGTTGGTGACAATTGATAACGGAACTGAAGGGGCAAATTGGGGACACACTTTGTACCACCAATGTGAGGAACGCTAATGTAAAGAAGGAAGCTGAGGGCTCTTGCTGAAAGGACTTTCTAAAATCCCCTTTGTGCTTGTCTTAACTGTATATGGGATCGAGTCTATTGGGCATTAATGGAAGGGCTGCAAGCTGGTAATATTGCTTTGCTACTAGAAGCTTGCTGTGAAGAAGTGAGGTTTGCTGCTCTGTCATGGTTTTACTAGTGATATGGAAAGGGAGTTGAAGTCACCTGTCCAGTATAGAAACTAGGAAATGGTTCCTCCCCCAAGAGCTGACTAAAAGCTGCATTAAACCATGAAGTAGAAGTGATCATATTGACTTCTGGTGTGTGCCAGAATGGAGGTAGCCGGGTTTAAATTGACACAAGGTTGTTCACATTCTTTCTACCTCCTGTAGGGGAGGAGGGGGTCTGTATAAAGACAGGAAGATCCAATTGGACCTCTTGTGGGAAAGCGGTCTAAAGGGTATGCTCCATAACAGTGGAGTTTCCGAAGGATGGGAACGCAGATGAAGGGGTTTACTTGAAGACTGTCTCTAACTGATTCTCTCTGTGGACCCTTGTGAACAAAGTGTGGGAGAAGTCACTGCTATCACAATCAGCTGTGTATAAATTTCAATCAGGTAGTTAAAGTTCACCTTCAGCCAAATAACTCCAGGTCTTGCCTATGACACTTTGGCATGAGGCCTGTTGTGCTCCCACTTCCCATGTATTGAACTGCGTTGGGTATCGGGTTTTTCTTTAGTATGCTGATGTGTGACAGGCAAATGGAATTCATGGTAAACACTGGTCATGCATTTATGACTCAGACCTTAAGTCTCCTTTCCAATCCATGGGAGCCCTAAAGGTATTGCAAAGACACTTGCACACCAGATGCTGGGAGGCCCCTTCCACTCCTGGGAGCGTGTTGCTTAAACATGCTTCATTGGATACCTTACTGTAAACTGGTCTTCTCAGATCTCTCCCATTCTTTGCCAATGAGCTTTTAACTCGGTCATTATGGGTAAAGAAGGCACTAACCTTTTTTTCACAATTGGAAATGTCTGCATGCTTTTTGTAATGGTTGAGCCTGTGGGATGGATATTTGCTGCATACTTTCCGCTATAGCCTGTAGGCTTTGTAATTTGTGCATCCGCTTCCTTCCATTGTCATTTTTAGGCAACCCATGTAAATTTCCTGGGGCTGGGTGGGGCATTTTCTATTGCACCAATTTAAAGGCATGTGAGGCATTGCCACATTGGCTGCTTGAGGAGCATGGAAGCAGCCTTGGGAGGAATGCAGATTGTCCTGGTCAGGAGATGACAAGTGGTGGGGCTTGGACCCCCTTTTCATACTGGGTGGTTTTGCAGGCACTACTGTGCTAAAAGTGCCTGCAAACTGACCTGGAACAGCCACTGCTGTGTCTCCAGTGTGAAAGCCCCAAGGGCTTTCAAACTGGAGCTGTGCACTTGCAGGATGGAGGAAAAACCCCTGCAAGCCGCATCTTTGGAGCGGTGTATAAATCTCTCCTGTTCATTGAAATCAATGGGGGCAGTGCAGCTATACAGCAGTTTTAACCCTTTCAGCCACTAGCGGAGGGAGGACCCCCCCCCCCCGGCTGCCGTATAGTGCAGTTTTGATGCCGCTCCTGCCCCAGTGACAAAAGGGCCTTATGTTTTCTGGAGTGTTTGTTTAGGGCTTCTGAGCCTAAAATAATGCAAAACACCATACTTTGCATTCCTTAAGCACTTGTTCAAAAACACCCCCCCCCCCCCATACCTTTTTTGCTAGTCTTCTGTGGCACTGACAGGTGTGCTGAGCTCATATCTGCAAAAAATCATTTCTCTCTCCAAGGAAAATCTGGTACACTGGCTCTAAGACCCATCCCCCCCTTTACAAAGCAGTAGCAAGTGAGCCCACGCAGCCCACCCAGAGGCGGACTGTCTAACCCCCTGGGAGCACAGGAGGAGCAAACAGTGACAAGTCTTCAAGAGAAAAGTGTCAGGACTGCAGGGAAGAGGAGAGAATCCAATTCCTCTGCTGGCTCTAAAACTGTTTAAGCTGCTGCTTGGTGACTGGCGGTCACTACCAGGGCTGCTGTTGGAAATCATGAGGCCCCCCATACAGCTTACGTGACAGGGCTTCCCCTAGTTGAAAGCGACTGAGGACATAGATTAGTCCCTTTCTCTGTAGCCTCAGCTGCACAGATGAATGAATAGGAAGCGCTCTGAGGCTTCCTGCTCATTCACAAACTGAAGCATAGGAAAAGGTTTCCTATGCTTCAGTGAGAAATGGACACAGGAGTGATTGGTACTTATCGCTCACTGTGTTTCATTCAGATATGGAATGGGCCAGTAAATGACATTTACCTCCATCCTTAAACATCCCCCATGTGCCTGCAACAGCTTCCAGCTGGAGAGAAGGGAAGCCGGCTGTGCTGACAAAAGGGGCACACGGGGGTCTAGACAGCAGATGGAAGGGGTGCATGTGCTAGAACCACTCCCCCCTCCAGTGCAGCCAGAGGGAGAAAAAAAAAGAATCTTGCAACTCTGCAGGGGGAGGCGGAAGAGTAATTGTGTCTGCAATAAGACAGTACAGCCATCCCCCCCCCCCCCCCTTCTTGAACTGATGGGGTCCAGTACAGGAGGGCTGGCTGTACTGCCTTAGCAGCCCTGGTCACTACCCTGTGACATCATCCACTGCTGCTCTCAGACTGATAAAGCCCAAAGAGCAGTGCAGCATGCTGCCCATACAAGACAGGAAAAGCCCCAAAGGAGAGGCCAATGGTGAAATTACATAGGTTGAAAAAAAGTCATCTAGTTCAACCATAAAAAGATATCATACAATCCCATACTCAGTTGATCCAGAGAGAGGCAAAAAACCCCAGCAAAGCATGATCCAGTTTGGTACAGCAGGGGAAAAAAAAAAAAAAACCCTTCTGATTCAAGAGGCAATGGGATTTTTTTTTTTTTTTTCCTGGATCAACTTTATAAATGTCAGTACCCGGTACTATTATGTACATTTAGGAAAGTATCCAGACCTTTCTTAAAGCAATCTACTGAGCTGGCCAGAACCACCTCTGGAGGGAGTCTATTCCACATTTCCGTATTTGGAGATGACATCTCTTTTCCTCTAGATGTAAAGAGTGCCCCCTTGTCCGCCAGTGTTTACTGTAAGTTAAATAACTCAACACCAAGTTCACATATAATATATCCCTTATATATATATATATATATAGTTGTACATGTTGATCTTCCCCCCCCCCCCCCCCCCAAATCTCCTATTCTAGAGGTCTGTCTAATCTTTCCTCATAGCTGAGCTCCTCCATGCCTCTATCAGTTTGGTTGCCCTTCCCTGCGCTTTCTCCAGTTCCCCGATATCCTTTTTGTGAACTGGAGCCTAAAACTGAACTGCATATTCCAGATGAGGTCTTACTAATGATTTGTACAGGGGGGCAAAATATCTCTGGAGTCCATACCTCCCTTGCATACAAAGGATTTTGCTCGCTTTGGAAACCACAGCTTGGCATTGCATGCTATTGAGCTACCAAAACCCCCAGATCCTTCACTACAAATCCCCCCTGGTATGTATGATGCATATTCTTAGCCCCCCCAAGTGCACAACTTTACATTTATCAACATTAAACCTCATCTGCCACATAGTTGCCCAATTGGACAGAGCATTGAGGTCGGCCTGTAAATTGGAGACATCCTGTAAGGATGTTATTCCACTGCATAGCTTGGTGTTGTCTGCAAAGACTGAAATGATGCTTTTAAGCCCATACTTTTTAAAGATATTAAAAAGTAAGCGTCCCAACACTGAACCTTGGAGTACACCACTGATAACAGACTCTTCAGAGTAAGAATCTACTCACTGCTCTCAAATTCTGTCTTTTAGCCAGTTTTCTATCCATTTACAAACTGATATTTCCAAGCCTGTAGATTTTACCTTACACATGAACTGTGTCAAACGCTTTTGCAAAATCCAGGTATACCACGTCCACTGCCACCCCTCTGTCCAAGTATACCACGTCCACTGCCACCCCTCTGTCCAAGTATACCACGTCCACTGCCACCCCTCTGTCCAAGTATACCACGTCCACTGCCACCCCTCTGTCCAAGTATACCACGTCCACTGCCACCCCTCTGTCCAAGTATACCACGTCCACTGCCACCCCTCTGTCCAAGTATACCACGTCCACTGCCACCCCTCTGTCCAAGTATACCACGTCCACTGCCACCCCTCTGTCCAAGTATACCACGTCCACTGCCACCCCTCTGTCCAAGTATACCACGTCCACTGCCACCCCTCTGTCCAAGTATACCACGTCCACTGCCACCCCTCTGTCCAAGTATACCACGTCCACTGCCACCCCTCTGTCCAAAGTTTTACTTACCACCTCATAAAAAGAAATAAGGTTTGTTTGACAACTTCTGTCTTTCGTGAATCCATGCTGTCTGTTGCTTAGATGAGTTTTTGCTGGAAAAAAATATTTTATGTGGTCTTTTTATTAAACTCTCCAGTATCTTCCCGACCTATAGAAGGTAAACTAACAGGTCTATAGTTACTTGGTAAAGACTTTGTTCCCTTCTTAAATATGGGCACCACATTGGCCCCACACCAATCTAGTGGTACCATTCCAGTCGTTAAAGAGAACCTAAAAATTAGATACAATGGGGGGTGATTTACTAAGAAGGCACTGCACAAGTTCATACGTTAATTGGTGTGCTGGAAAAGTCATTAATTGAACCGGCGCACATTGAAGCGCAGATAAGGATAATAAATACCTGCGTATGTAAACTGCAACTGATGCCAGGGTAACTGCGGTTTTCTCATTGATAATATCGCACGCCTAATACAATTGGTTAATTTCATCTCATCGGATGTGTCTTGTTGGCAATTAGTAGGCATACTCAGTTAATTAACCCTTTTGATGTTAATCTCATTCCTATCACTTCTAATATCTTTGTTTTTTTTTTACCCAAATCTTTCAATACATTACAAAGAACAGAGAAGTGCTTCTAAACGCAATAAATTAATATTTTCAGATCTCGATCTTTAAAAGTGACCATACACTGCAATCAGTCAGATCTTAAATTTGATTCAGTACAAGAGCCTGTTTGATTTTCTATAATTTTGAATTGATTGTTCAAGTGCGTCTTCCTATTACGCCTAAATATAGAATTTGACAGAGATTGGCCAATCAGAGTGCATAACCAGCTTAAGTGCCAAATTTGGAATGTAGATGTGCCATGACCCACTTGTATTTTCCTACGGTATTTGTATTTTTAAAGATATTTTTGGGCATTATACAAGGCACATGAGAATCCACTTTTTTTTTTTTCCCCAAGACATGCTCGAGTGATCAGGTGTCTTCAAACTACCGCCCTCCAGCTGTTGTGGAACTGTCAGCTAATTGCCAGCTCCTATCTCTCCACAGTTACTCACCTGTTGATGATATCCTGCTCGTCAGTCCTGCCTCCTTAAGCCATTCAGCCCAGTGTATCTCTGCCTTCGCCTTGGTCAACATCACAGAAACATTCTCCTGCGTTCCTGTTTAAAGACTTGCTTTGCTGACATCCCTTATGGCTCCAGATCCTGCTTACTGTTCCACTACATTGATCCCTGACTTCTGGCTTGGCTGACTACCCATCCCAGTTACTGAACTTTGGCTATGTTTTTACGTTTGTTCTTTTTACTTTTATTATTTAACAAGTGTGATTTAGCTGTACTTCTGTCTCGGTCTGATTTCATGGTTTCTGATAAGTTGTAGTTACTGAACAAATGGAGGGCTGTAGTTTGAAGACGCCTATGCTAGACCATTGTTATGCCTCCATAATTGGGAGTGTGGCATCTGCCCAACGTCTCTCTGCTGGTGAACACAAGACCCTACATCTATCTATATAATCTATGCACACACACACTGAAGCAGGAAGCAACATACATTGGCCCGGAAGTGAATCTTTACACAGGAAGTAGGTGTGTGTTTTGAGGCCAAATCATTTAGACATACACACATAACCCACCCCATGTAAAAATAAATAAAAAATTATCTTAATTTGCAAGTAAGGATCATCTCTTGCGCAGAGAACAGTGAGCGGGGCATGGTGGTGGGAAGAAATTAGCAGCAGTACAAGCAACTTCCTGTAGGGGCGTGATGTCATTCCTGCGTGCTGACCGGAACCAGATATGCGCCACGGGTACATACCTCCGCGCACACAGCAGTTGCCCATCTCACATACACAGCGGTCGCACATCTAGCTGCAGGAACCCAATTTTTTGTTAAATTAATAGTAAAGTAGATGCAGATTTCCAGGACTGGACTAACAAATGTTTCTAGTGAAAGGCAACTGGTGTTTTCTATTAAACAAGGTCTAAATGGGCCAATGACAGTTGAACTTAGGAATGTGTCTTTGCAAAGTTAAACTAAATGAAATCCTTTCTTCTTTTTTTTATATAGAGTGCAGAGGGATTAGAAGTCTTGTCAGTTTTTGGGGGTGTCTTTGCGTCCCTTGAAAGAGTGCAGACACCTCCCAAATTGTTGCCAGTTTCAAATTTATTCACTTCCTGTCACATAGCCAAACAGGAAGTGAGGGTAAAACCCTACCAATGTCTTTCCTTGGGGACACACAGGTTAATCTAAATTTACAGGTTAATCTAAACAATAAATCTAAATCTAAGTTTCCCCATTAGGTAAATTGCACTCTAGCATTTTGCTGTATACACCCCAAATTATTAGGTATCTTGGACTTTGGGGTTTAGTTACTAAAGGCAAATCCACTTTGCACTACAAGTGCAGTTGCTGGAGATCCAAGGGGGACATGCAAGGAGAATAAAAAAACAGCATCTTTGCGTCCTACATGGTTGGATGATAAAATCACCAGTGCTTTCCCTCAGATTTACAGCGAGTACACTTGTATTGCAGAGTGGATTTGCCTTTAATAAACCCCAAAATACCCAATAATTTGGGGTGTACACAACGAAGTGCTAGAGTGTAATTTGCCTAATGGGGACACTAGTTAGATTGACCTGTGTGTCCCCAAGGAAAGACATTGGTAAGGTTTTACTCTCACTTCCTGTATGTGACAGGAAGTGGAGCCAATTTTCAGAAAAGGGACACAAAGCCCCACCTAAAAAAGACAAGCAGGGGTTCTAACTCTCACTTGGTTTCCCTCAAATGCCCACATTTAGAATAGGATTGTCTTGAGCTAGATTTTAGCTCAGTGCTCTAAATCAGTGGCTCTCAACCCTGTCCTCAGGTACCCCCAACAGCATAGACCCCCCAACTGTCCCTGATTTGGAGCAATGTTCCTCTGTCCTCCCCATTTGTCCCTCATTTTGGTCTGATCTATATAGTTGTATATAAAATGCACTTTTTATCTTTCAAAAAGTGTTTCCCAGTGCTAAACCTTTCATCCAAATTCTAAATTGCTGCATTTTTCAATTTTAAAAGCCAATATAAGGAATAGTAGTGGTAAAAAAAAACAGCACTTGTGGATTTGATTAACTTTTTTTTGGGTTATTTCCCCTTAAAGGGGGCGTGTCCTATGCCTACATACGTTTGCTAGTAGGTGTCCCTCATTCCCATCTCAAAATGTTGGGTGGTATGCAAGGGCGGACTGACCATTCGGGCACTTGGGCACTGCCTAAGGGCCCCATGCCGATAAGGGGCCCCATAAGGGTTGCCAGGCTCAATAAAACCAGGGACAGTATGTAAAAATCTGTGTTTTTTTTAAAAAAATCCCAAGATTATAGCTGCCCCGCCTTTCCAGTACCTTTTCAGTGTGTATGTGTATTCTGTGTGTGTATACTGTATGTGTGTGTATACTGTGTGGCCCCATAATCCCCAATTGCCCGGGGGCCCCATAATCTTCTATTTCCCGGGGGCCCCATAATCTTCTATTGCTGGGGGGACCCCATGAGTTGTCAGTTCGCCCCTGGTGGTATGCCCAACAGGCCAATTTGCAGGTTTACCTTTATCTTGCACTGGTGCTTTAAATCGGAATCAATGGCTTAGTATTTTGGACAGCTATTTTAGCTAAGATAAATTCCCAAAACATGTCCTGTCAGGACTCGGGGGTACGTGAGGACTGAGGCTGAGAATCACTGCGCTAAAATGGAAAATTGAATACTTACCACTCTGTAATTTTCCTTTCCTGGTGCCTATCCATGGCAGCATACACACAAGAGGGTAAAATGTATTACTTGAATTGAGCATGCAACTGCAAAAAGAAATTATTAACAAAACACATAAAACATAAACATTTGCTACAAATTTTATTGGTCAACAAAACAGGATTTGGAAAAGAGCAAGGAAAGCAAACAAAAACACATGTGTGTTAATTTGAGACACTAACAGAATATGGTTTTGAGGTCTGACCATTTTGCAGAGGAAATTAACAGGAGTTAAAAGGAGTGCGCCCACAAACGGACAGTCTCTTAAGGATTTAAACATTTATTAGTCACAACATCTTGAGGAAGATTTTGCAAAATAATGCAGCACAGACAATTAAATCAAAGTGAAACTAAGAACCTACAAACAAGACATATTGACAACAACAAAAATATTTCAGTGAAAAATACCCCCCCCAAACCAAAAATTATAAATAATTGCTCTAAAACACATCTGTTTTGTAAAGACATAACAAACAAAATACATGGGTTACAAAACACACACACTTCTACGGCAAGGTAAAAAATGTTATCTGCAAGCTTTATATAACGGAAAATTGTAACATACTTACCGTAATTTTCCTTTCCTGGTGCCTATCCATGGCAGCATACATGTGATAGAGCTCCGCCTCTACTCCAACTTCAGGACTAGTAAATAGCATAAATTAAAGGGCATAGCCCCTCCCCCAACATTTTTCGTAATATAGAATACAGAGGGTGGGAGTTTATGCTGCCATGGATAGGCAGCAGGAAAGGAAAATTACGGTAAGTATGATGCAATTTTACATTTTCCTGGCGCCTCCATGGCAGCATACATGTGATAAATAACTAGCTCACACGGGTGGGTTTAATTCTTTAACTAAAAAATTTTTAATTAGATACAGACATAGCAGCACGAAGTTCTCTTCTTTCTAACCCTACTGTCGTAAGAGCCCCGAGATCAACACGATAATGTTTAAGGAACGTGTGTCGAGAAGACCAAGTGGCGGCCCTGCATACTGTTTCCAAAGAAACATTTGCCCTCGCTGCCCAGGAAGCTGATAGCACTCTTGTTGAATGAGCATTCACCTGAGCTGGAGGATCCAAGTTCTTCACCTTGTATGCTTTTTGTATTAGTTTGACGACCCACAAGGTCAAGGTTCTGGTAGAAGCTTCCTTTCATCTATTCTTGCCCCATGGGATGATGAATAATCTTTCAGAGTTCCTGAAACTTGCTGTGGCTTCCAAGTAGGCCCTGAGGACTTTGGATATGTCTAACTCGTGACAGGAGTTTGATTCTGAGTCCATGAAAACTGATAATGCCCATGGTTCTGATAGATTTGCCGTTTAGGTGACTTTGGTGTGAACCCTCTGAGAGGGCAAAGTTCTACCCTGTCTGGGAAAAAAGGAAATATGATCATCACCCACGCCCAGAGAGTTCCGAAATCCTCCTGCCGGATGTAATAGCCAACAGAAAAGTTGTTTTTAAAGTTAGGTTCCAAATTGAGACTTCTTAAACCAGCACAAACGGATGAGTGGATAGGACTTCCAATAATAGAGAAAGATCCGACTTTAGAAAGGAACGTCTGGATGGAGGATGCATCTTCAATACTCCCGAGGAACATAACCACTAGAGGGTCTTCTGCCCACCTGGTGTTAGTTGCTGCAAATCGAGACCAGTTTGCAGAAAACTCAGAACATCAGCAGTGGAAGGAGAGATAGGATCAAATCCTTTTCCTGTGGCATAGGATAAGAACTTGTCCCAAATCCTCGCATATATTGTGTTGGTTGTAGGTTTTCTGGCTATCAACAGGGTGGATATGACCTCTTGGGAACAGCCTAACGATTCAGACCTCCTCCTTTCAACCTCCATACACAAAGATTCAGCTTCTGTGGGTCTGGATGGGCCAGCCTGCCCTGGGTCAACAACTGCAGGAAGGGGGACAGTCTGATTGGGGGATCCACACTGAGATGCATGGCTAGTGGAAACCAAGGTCTCTTCAGCCAATAGGGCAGCACAGCTAGCACTTAGACTGGTTCCCTCAGGAGTCTGAGGACGAACTTCGATATGAGTGGGCGAGGAGGAAAGGCGTAAGCTGTCTTGAAGGTCCAAGGACAAGATAGCACATCTACTACCTCCGCTTGTAAATGTGGGAGGCGAGAGAAGAATCTCCTGAGTTTGAAATTCTCCTGCGTAGCAAAGAGATCCACCTGTGGGGTCTGCCATAGATTGGAGATTTGGTTGAACACATGGGGATGGAGAGACCACTCGTTGTTGTCCCCAAACCTCCTCAATAAGACATCTGCCTCCGTGTTCATCATGCCTGGGAGATATATTGCCCTGAGGTCTACGAGATTCCTCTCTGCCCAAAGCATTACAGGTTCCACTTCCCTCAGAAGTGTCTTGCTGTGGGTGCCCCCTTGTTTCTGAAGGTATGAGACTGTAGCCTTGTTGTCCAAATGCAGAAGCACTCTCTGGCCCATGATCTGAGATGCAAAAAGAGGTTAAGGCTAGAAATGCTGCCCTCATTTCTAGGTAGTTGAAAACTATCCCTCTGGTAGGAAATGACCATCTTCTCTGAATCTGGAATTCTCTGCAATGGGCACCCCACCCCTGTCCACTCGCATCTGAAGTAATTGTGGTCCATGAGTGGGAACCCAAATGATGGGACCGGGAGAGATTCTCTGGATTCGTCCACTAGTGCAGACTCCTGCTCATTAGCGTTGTTAAACTGACTGTCTGGTAAAGATGTTGCCGTTTCCATTGTGTTAAAAAACCCACCTGGAAGTGTCTCAGGTGCCAGTGAGACCATGGAACTAGAGGTATGCACAAGGACATCCTGCCAATAAGGCTCAGACACTGTGAGACTGACAAATGGGACCTCTGTATGTTCTTGGACATCTTCTAAATGATGCTCTCCATCTTCATTTAGGGTAAAGAGACTGTGCCTAGGTGCGTATCGAACATTGCTCCTAGATAGATCATCTGTTGTGTTGGAACTAATTGGCTCAACCACCCCAACTCCGACAACGACTGAAGAAGAATCTCTCTGTGGGCTATAAGTTGGCTTGGGTTGTTTAATAGCAAGAAGATATCGTCCAGTGGTAAATTCTTAATCCCCTCTCTCTCAGAGGGGCCAAGACAGATATCAACACTTTTGTGAACACTCGAGGGGAGGTGCACAGCCCAAAGGGCAGAGCCTGAAATTGCAGGTGGACATGACCCACTGCGAACCTTAAATACTTTTGGAAGGATGGTAGAATAGGGATGTGGAGGTAAGCATCATGCATGTCTATCGATATTAACCAATCTCCTGGTTATATGGTTTGGATAATCATTTGGATAATCATTTGGAGCGACTCCATCTTGAAGCCTTCAAGATGGATGTATCGATTTAGCTTTTTCAGATCTATTACAGGTCTCCAGTCGCCTGTTTTTTTCTGTACCAGGAAAAGGGTGGAATAAAAACCTGTAAATTGCTCCGATGGGGGAACAGGCACTTCTGCCCCTTGACGCTGCAGAGACTCCATAAATTGGTTTAGGACCAGTGCTTTCTGTGGGGAGGCCGGTAACTCTGTTTCTGTGCGAGGAGGCTGAGGAGAGGAAGTCCAGAAGTGACCGTACTGGATCGTTGATAGGACCCATGGGTCTGGACACTTGGAGGCCCAGATGAGGAAAAAATGTTTTAGCCGGGCTCCCACTGGGGGCGTCTCTGCCCCTTTGGCGTCAAAAAGACTTTGTCCCCTCCTGGGGACCAGTGAGGGACTTGTTCTTTCTGGCTCCCAAAAAAGAATTCTGAGTACCTCTCCACGATTTCTTGTTGTCCCTAAAGGGGTGAGACTGCCTGAAGTCTATGGAATTTGATTGCCGGAATCGGGATAAATAGGCCTTTGTTCTCCGGACCTTCCTGTCCTGAGGAAGTAAACCAGATGTGCCTCCTGTGACTCGAGAGAATGCTTTGTCGAGTTTCTCAACCAAACAAAGATTTTCCATCAAAGGGAATCTTGCACCAATTGTTCTTTGTTGCCAGATCGGCTGTCCAAGGTTTTAGCCATAAGGCCATTTTGCCATAACCAAGTGCAGCATTAAATTGGCCGAACAACGGATTGTGTCAATTGCAGCTTCTCCTATGAAATCCGCCGCCAACTTAAGCTCCTCCAGAGCTATGATTATGTCATCTTTGGGAACGTCTTGGTGCAGGGCTGTTTCAACATTTTCCATACAAGACCTGATGGCATTGGAAACAGATGTCAGTGCAATGGCTGGTCTACAAACCTCCCCTGCCGCTAGATAGCTCCTTTTGAGGTCTATGTCAATATGTCTATCTAGGGGGTCCTTGAATGACGTTGAATCCTCCATTGGCAACGTTATATTTTTCGCCAGCCGCACTACAGCCGCATCAACCACATGCATTGAACTTAAGAACTGAGTATCCAAATCTTCCAGTCGATATAGTTTGATTAGACGGGCTAGAGAAAACTTTTTGTCGGTTTTATTCCACTCATCCTCTATGATCTCCCTGATCTCCCCATTAATGGGAAAAAGATGTGTTTTCTCTTGAGGAATAGGAAATAGATTTTTGATTTTGATTTTTGAGGAGGTTCTTCTGGGTTTTTTCAGGCAATGGCGCTCCTCTCCGCTTGGACAAAGGGCTGAACCAGGGAGAAACTGAAACCAGATGGTTCAGTATAATCTGAGGATTCCTCGGATGAATCCACTGGTGGAGTTTGTTTAGCTGTTTTTCCTGATGGAGGCAAAGGAGTACTAACAGCTGATGGACCCGGAATGTCGGCCTGTTGGCCTTCTGGACCCCGGTTAGCTGCGTAGTCCCTGAGACAGTCTCTGCAGACAAGCTTATCAGGGAGTGGAACCACACCACATGCCCAGCATTTTTTCCTTGACACCCGCGGTGGGGGTGAAGGAGAATGACGACGTCTTTGAGATCCTGATCTTCTGGAAGACCTATGGTGCAAAGAACGTGACCTCCGCTCAGAGCTATCGTCATTGTCATGGTGCCTTGAGGACTTTCTGGACCACTTTGAAGGAACAGGGCTGAAACAAACAAAGTTTGTTCGTCAGTGGCGCACTCTTTTTTTTTTTTTTTTAAATACTCACGTACAGGTGGTCTCATACCTATTGGATACAAGAGGATCTTGACTGTGAGACGAATTGCTCATGGTGAAATGGGCAGGAGGATCAACTGTAGAAATAGGAAAAGGAAAAAATAGAACCCAAAAGAGAAAAAAATCAAACAAATCCCATACCAGCAAAGTAATGAAAAAAGATGACCCATACCTTTTAGCTGGAAAAAAATTTCTGAGCTGGAGGGCACACACTGGCTAAGACAAGCAACCCTGAGCTAAAAAATGAGTCAATATTTAAAGGAAGAGAGGGTGGGAATCACCTAATCAATTAATCAATCACAACCAACCCCCTCCTGGCAACCTATACTGATAAGAAATCTTTTCCCCTCAACAAAGATGGCAGCCATGGCTTCAGAGCCCTGTGCGCCTGCGAGCGCGCACGCGCCGCAGAGGCACCAGGCTATCCGACTGACAGCAGCGGGCCGCCGTGTATTCCAGGCTGTGGAGGCGCACAGAGACCCAGGAACACACCGCAATGAGGCAATTGAAAACACATGCACAGTCCATGAAACACACAGAATGCAAGTTCACCCAATGTAGAGACAGAACTTCAAAGTCGGTACACCTGTTAAGGATGTCCTTAAATTACTAACCCAAAAAACACACTCTCTGAGCATGCCCAGAACAACCCAAATGCAGCTAGCACAAAATAAGCCACCCCCTGTCCAAAATTAAGCATATCATTCGGCATGCTACAAAATTACAGATGGGACAAACACCCCCCCCCCCCCCCGGTCCAGGGGGGCAAACAAAAAGCCTAACATGGGCAAAAGTTATACAACAAATACCATTGCAGTCTATGGGAATTGACTTCTTAATGTTGCTAGTCCCCACTTGGCTGGCTTATATTCTAGTTATTGGCCTTAAAATGGGTTTGGGGCCCCAGGTCCCACCCTGAGGGACATATATCAATGTCACCAATTTGGACAACCGCAAAAACGAAACAAAGAGAAGTGCCTTTAAAACTGCAAAATTGCTTAAAAGCTAGTAACTTGGGGGGGGGGGGGGGGTTACTCTGCCTGCAAAGTGGTGCATCTGTAGCATGTATCCAAAATGCTGCTTCAAAGATGTACGGCTTTAGAGAAAACTTACAAATCAGCAACATTTTAACCCAAAACAAAAAATAGCCTGCCCCCTCAATACATACAAGGCCATTTGGGTCTGTTAAGGCTTAAAATGAGAACCCCACCTGAAAAATCCCACCCCAAACTAAAAAAAGATTGTGCTCCTCCCAAACACTAACAAACCTCTAGCCAAACACACAGCAAGCCAGGGGGCTTGCCATTTGGAGGGTGGATGCTTGGGGTCAGGAGGGGCTCAGGCACCCCAAAAGTCAACCACCTTGTTCTCATATTCAAGCTGGGGTTGTGGGGGGCTGCAGACAGGGGGCTTTAGGGAATGTGGAAAGCCCCTTTAAACTAGTGGGTACAAGGTGTTGTGTAGTTGGTATTGGGCTGAGCCCAACATGCCCCAAAGGCAGCCAGGTATGTTGAGTGCATGTGGCCTTGTATGGTTCAGGAGGGGGTTGGGCGATCACTCTTCTCGCCCCTTTCCTAGCTGGCCCTGTTGTATGCTCTGAAAAAGGATGTGGTTTGGATTGGTGAAGGCAGCTCACAGCCTTTTGAGAATGGAGTTGTAAGGAAACCAACAGAAATCGCTTGGCGCTCGCTGGTGCGCATCCGCGCGCGCACGAGAGGCCATGTAAAGAGACCAGCAGAAATCGCCTGGCGCGTGCTGGTACACATGCGCGTGCACGGGAGACCACAGATGTCCGTGCGCGCTCGTGCACGCGCAGGAGCGCGCCTTAGCGCCAGTCAGCCTATTTAAAGGAGGCCCCAGCAACTGATCGGTGCTGACTGGTCTTCAGCTGTGTCCTGTTACTCTGAAACCTGTGTTATTCAGCCTGATTCCCGTTGCTGACCTTGGCTCATGTTTACCCGGCTCTGAACTCTGCTTAACCTGATCTCTGGTTCCTGATCCCGGCTTCCCATCTGACCTGCCTCTGCCTGATGTTCCGGTACCCTGCTGCCCGTCTGTTGACGAATCCGGCTATTCCTGTGACCCTGCCCTGGTGCCCAGCTCGGCCAAGCACAACTAACTGAGTGCTTGCAACTACAGTCCTGCGACCAGCTGCGACTTCCTGCTCTGCAACCACAGTCCTGCAGCCAGCTGCGACTTCCTGCTCTGCAACCACAGTCCTGCGTCCAGCTGCGACTTCCTGCTCTGCAACCACAGTCCTGCGGCCAGCTGCGACTTCCTGCTCTGCAACCACAGTCCTGCGGCCAGCTGCAACTTCCTGCTACAGGATTCCAGGTCACCATCTGCGGGCGCTCGTGTGCCTCCTGTTCCTTGGCTCCTTCTGTTCCACTCTCAGCGGGACCTGGACTGGAGATACAAGAGAGGCCGACCTCGTCATTTCAGTCTCCCTTCAGGTACGTGACAGGAGTGGAGTGTGGAGTTCCCCTTTAAAAGCAAAAGCTAGCCCAAGGAAATCATATGAATTAGAGGGGGGGGTTAAATGTCCTTTTAGGAGGAGCCAGAGGTCCGAGGGTCTTTTTACATAATTTTAACAAGGTGCATGTCACATGTTGGCAACGTAACATGCTAACATGACCTGTGTGCAAATCTCCTTAAAAAAATACATAAAGGTGAACCAGCGTAAAAAAAATAAAAGAGGTGCGCCGTTCAACCCATGCAATTGCTTAACGTACGTTGCTTAACATTTACTAAGATTTTGGCTGTGCAGTGAACAAATGCATGTGAACGAGCGCAAGAGGCGCATGCGCAGTGCTTACACTGATCTCACGCAGTTCTAAACGTACCTGCGGGCACAGCAGGCTTGCTCTGAAAAAGTTGCTCTGAAGATATTCCAGAGGGTAGTATTGGGGGCATTAGTGGTAGGTTAACCAAAGCACAAAAACGCAAGGTGAGTATAGTAGCAAGTCCAAGTTGCAATCTTGAAACACCCAATACGAGGACAATATGCGACCGGTCTAAACTATGTGGCATGTTCACCAATGCCAGGAGCCTGGCGGACAAGATGGGTGAACTAGAGATACTGTTGTACAAGGAGGATTTGGATTTTGTGGGAATTTCAGAGACCTGGTTCAACAGCTCTCATGATTGGCTGGCAAACATTCAAGGGTATACCCTATACCGCAAGGATAGAGAGGGTAAAAAAGGGGGAGGGGTATGCCTATATATCAAGAATAATGTACAAGTGAATGTGAGAGATGACATCACTGAGGGGGCTAGGGAGAAGGTGGAATCTTTATGGGTAGAGCTCCAAAGGGATGAAGCTAAGGGGAAAATAATACTGGGAGTATGCTATAGGCCCCCTAACCTGAGGGAGGAAGTGGAGACGGATCTCCTATCACAAATTGGATTAGCAGCAAGGATGGGAAGTGTTATCATAATGGGGGATTTTAATTATCCAGACATAGACTGGGCGGAGGGAACCGCGCATTCATTTAAGGCTCGCCAGTTCCTTAATGTCTTGCAGGACAATTTTATGGGTCAGATGGTAGACGCACCAACTAGAAATAAAACATTACTAGATCTACTGATTACCAACAATACAGACCTGATAACAGATGTGGTAATACGGGGCAATTTAGGTAACAGCGATCACAGGTCAATTAGTTTCAGTATAAATCACACAAATAGGAGACATGAAGGGAACACAAAGACACTGAATTTCAAAAGAGCCAACTTCCCTAAACTACAAACCTTGCTAAAAGGCATAAATTGGGATAAAATATTAGGAACAAAGAATACAGAGGAGAGATGGGTTTGCTTTAAGAGCATATTAAATAAGGGCATTAGCCAATGTATCCCATTGGGTAATAAATTTAAAAGAGCGAACAAACATCCTGGATGGCTTAACTCCAATGTAAAAATGCATATAAAAGCAAAGGAGAAGGCCTTCAAAAAATACAAGGTTGAGGGATCATCCACAGCATTCAGAATTTATAAAGAATGCAATAAGAAATGTAAGGGTGCAATTAGGATGGCTAAGATAGAACATGAAAGACACATAGCGAAGGAGAGCAAAAAAAAATCCCAAGAAATTCTTTAAGTATGTAAACAGTAAAAAAGGGAGGACAGACCATATTGGCCCCATAAAGAATGAGGAAGGACATCTGGTTACAAAGGATGGGGAGATGGCAGAGGTATTGAATTTATTCTTCTCCTCAGTCTTCACGAGTGAATCGGGGGGCTTCAGTAACCAAAACTGCAGTGTTTATCCTCATGACACAACACAGGAAGCACCTACATGGTTAACAGAGGACGGAATTAAAATTAGACTTGAGAAACTTAACATTAATAAATCACCGGGACCAGATGGCTTGCATCCGAGGGTACTTAGGGAACTCAGTCAGGTGATTGCCAGACCGTTGTTCCTAATTTTTACAGACAGTCTATTGACTGGAATGGTACCAGCTGATTGGAGAAAAGCCAATGTAGCACCAATATTTAAAAAGGGCCCAAAATACATCCCTGGGAATTACAGACCAGTTAGCCTAACATCAATAGTATGTAAACTCTTGGAGGGGATGATAAGGGACTATATACAAGATTTTAGTAATAAGAATGATATCATTAGCAGTAATCAACATGGATTCATGAAGAATCGTTCTTGCCAAACCAATCTATTAACCTTCTATGAGGAGGTGAGTTGCCATCTAGATAAAGGAAGGCCCGTAGACGTGGTGTATCTGGATTTTGCAAAAGCATTTGACACAGTTCCCCATAAACGTTTACTGTACAAAATAAGGTGCGTTGGCATGGACCATAGGGTGAGTACATGGATTTAAAACTGGCTACAAGGGCGTGTTCAGAGGGTGGTGATAAATGGGGAGTACTCAGAATGGTCAGGGGTGGGTAGTGGGGTCCCCCAGGGTTCTGTGCTGGGACCAATCCTATTTAATTTGTTCATAAATGACCTGGAGGATGGGATAAACAGTTCCATCTCTGTATTTGCAGACAATACTAAGCTAAGCAGGGCAATAACTTCTCCGCAGGATGTGGAAATCTTGCAAAAAGACCTGAACAAATTAATGGGGTGGGCGACTACATGGCAAATGAGGTTCAATGTAGAAAAATGTAAAATAATGCATTTGGGTGTCAAAAATATGAATGCAATCTATACACTGGGGGGAGAACCTCTGGGGGAATCTAGGATGGAAAAGGACTTGGGGGTCCTAGTGGATGATAGGCTCAGCAATGGCATGCAATGCCAAGCTGCTGCTAATAAAGCAAACAGAATATTGGCATGCATTAAAAGGGGGATCAACTGCAGAGATAAAACGATAATTCTCCCGCTCTACAAGACTCTGGTCCGGCCGCACCTGGAGTATGCTGTCCAGTTCTGGGCACCAGTCCTCAGGAGGGACGTACTGGAAATGGAGCGAGTACAAAGAAGGGCAACAAAGCTAATAAAGGGTCTGGAGGATCTTAGTTATGAGGAAAGGTTGCGAGCACTGAACTTATTCTCTCTGGAGAAGAGACGCTTGAGAGGGGATATGATTTCAATTTACAAATACTGTACTGGTGACCCCACAATAGGGATAAAACTTTTTCGCAGAAGAGAGTTTAATAAGACTCGTGGCCACTCATTACAATTAGAAGAAAAGAGGTTTAACCTTAAACTACGTAGAGGGTTCTTTACTGTAAGAGCGGCAAGGATGTGGAATTCCCTTCCACAGGCGGTGGTCTCAGCGGGGAGCATTGATAGCTTCAAGAAACTATTAGATAATCACCTGAATGACCGCAATATACAGGGATATGTAATGTAATACTGACACATAATCACACACATAGGTTGGACTTGAGTCTTTTTTCAACCTCACCTACTATGTAACTTTGTAACCTACTATGTAACTTTCTCTTTCTATTTTGGGAATATTTGTTACTTGGGCAGTTGTTACTAAACTGCCTCACATCACCCCATAATATTGGCACCTCCATCTTCTGTCAATATTGATTTGGAGATGCCGTGCGCCATGTGGCGCACAGATGGCATTCTCCCGTGCGCCGAGATCGATATAGTAAATGGGGGATTCGTGCTCTGTTTCGTAACTATGGAAATGTGCGTTGCGCCTCGCCGTGCGCCTCTACTGATGGAGCGCGGATTTCATAAATCACCCCCAATGGCTTTGAAATGACAGAGCTCAATTCTTTTAGGATCTGTGGGTGGAAGCCATCAGGTCCAGGTGCTTTATCCACCTTTATTCTGTCTAAATATTTCTGGACCAGATCACTTTTGAGCCATTGTGGATCATTTGGGGCTGTGTCACTACCACCCCCATTATGGACATGAGCTCCCCCGTGCTCCTTTGTATACACAGAGCTGAAGAATGTATTTAATAAATTTGCCTTCTCTTTGTCCCCAGTCACCCACTCTAGATTATTTTGTAAAGGGCCTACATGCTCAGACCTGACCTGACATTGCGGAGCTTACCCATACCACAACTGTAGAATATTCCTGCTGTTTAAGCAACATTGCCCGTGGCCCGGCACACAGGGCACCCAGTATCAGGAGGGTTTACCATCCAACATTCAGGGTCTTCCAACACCGTGAGAGGCTGAGCATGGAGGGACGGTGCGGTAGGGGGGCTATACGTGCAGCAACCAAAGTACTTACCAACTGCAATCAACAGGTGGCCTGGAAAATGACCAAAAAAGAACACTTCAGTGGGGGAGGGGTTGTCTTTTATTTAGCTAGGAAGAGGTGGCCCTGTGGGTTCCAGAGGAGGCGTTAACCCATTGTGTGCTGACGTGAGGTAGGGCCAGGAAAAAAAAATGTAAATCAAATAAGTAATAAAATAAAAACATTTAAAGCGCATTTAAAGAGGAAATTTTTTTTCTGCTTTTTTTTAAATTAAATATTATTATAGAACTATGTAGTTACATGCCTTGCACATTAAAATGTAATTAAAAACTGCTCCGCAATTACCTTTTTTTACTTTGATAAAGTATATCTTCCTCCGGGAATCGGCAGCTCCATCTGGTGTGGACGTCATTTCCGCCCTTCCTTTGTTCCCCTGCCGAAATCTCGCACATGCGCGAAAGCATGTAATCCAAGCCTCTATCTTGATCGCCGTTACTATGGCAACCAAGCTACGCCGTTCATAGCTGCCAATGACTTCCTTAGAGTTATGGACGTCTCTGTGATGCCCTGGTTCACTCCCCTGTGTGACGTCTCACACAGTCACAAGGGAACAACCAGGAAGCTGAGGAGGAAGGCACACTATCACGAGGCTTCCATGGTATCCCGTTTACAGGGAAAATGAATGACCCCCGGCATGCTGATAATACAGAAATGGCACACATAGCACGCCGTGAATTACACGACGGACTGCGCATGCGTCGGTGACGTCATCAAACATTGCAGGGCGGATTGTAAGAAGACTGTAAAAGTAAGTGAAGTTTCACAGGCACTGATCAGTAGCCTCATCAATGTAGACTGCAATGACCTAAAGTGTAACTTGAGAGTTCACAACCACTTTAAAGCACCCCCCGTACGAATAGGTAGGTCGCACACACATACATAAACAGCATTCGGATCACACGTGAGATATCGCCACGAACATTATAGTGAGAGCAATAATTCTAGCGCCAGATCTCCTGTGTAATTCTAAACTGGTACCTGTAAAGCATAGGTGCTCAACCTGTGGCACTCCAGCTGTTGCCAAACTACAATTCCCATCATGCTTCTGCCTTTGGGAGTCATGCTTGTAACTATCAGCTTTGCAATGCCTCATGAGACTTGTAGTTCTGCAAGAGCTGGAGGGCCACAGGTTGAGCACCCATGCTGTAAAGGCTTATTAAGCACCAGAATTTGTTGTAATTCCACAAGTGTGCACAATTTTAACCTTTTAATGCCTGCACTATAGTCGAAAGATGTGGGCTAAAATTGCCAGGAGGTGCGTTCAGGTACGTCCTCCCACGCTCGTGCTGCCCGCCCCATGAGGCTCGGCTGATCACAGATCGGAGTAAGGGGCGATGCTGACAGCGTGAGGAGAAAAAAAATAAGCCAATTACAGGCTTGTGTAAATGGGACATTGGTCCCACAAACTGATAGTTACTGCTGCTAATCAGGGCCCACCACTGCCCCCTACCGGGGCCCATCAGTACTGCTAAGCAGTGCCCACCAGTGCCACCTATCAGTGCCCACCAGTACTACCCATCAGTGCCTCCTATCAGGGCCCATCAGCGCCACCTATCAGTGCAGCCTCATCAGTGCCGCTTTATCAGTTCCTATCTGTGCCCCCTATCAGGGACCATCAGTGCCGCCTCATCAGCAGACATCAACAAAGGATAAAAATTACCTGTTTGCAAAATTTTATAACAAACTATGAAAACTGTTTTGTTTTTTTCCCAAAATTTTCTGTCTTTTTTTGTTTGTTTAGCAAAAAATAAAAACCCCAATAATGATTAAATACTTGTACCACCAAAAGAAAGGTCTATTTGTGTGAAAAAAATGATAAACATGTCATATGGGTACAGTGTAGCATGACCGCGCAATTGTCATTCAAAGAGTGACAGCGCTGAAAGCTGAAAACCGGCCTGGGCAGGAAGGGGGTATATGTGCCCGGTAAGGATGGGCTCAGGCGTGTTCGAAGCTCCACATGCCCGAGCACCGCCAGGAAGCTTACACTGCGCAGCGCTAATCACAGGCAGTGAGACATTTCCCGATCCGCGGCTGCGACATGCGGGGGAAGCTCGCATCCAATCCGCAATAGTGTGAACCCGGCCTGAAGTGTATTTTAATTTAATGTAAGTGTAAAACAATTTGCATTAAAAAAAACTGCGCGAATATTGTGTGACATAAAAAAAATTGCAAAACCCGCCATTTTATTCTCTGGGGCCTCTGCAAAAAAATATATATAATGTTTGGGCATTTTGAGTAATTTTTTTAGCAAATAAATGATGATTTTTTTACATGTAGGAGAGGAATGTCAGAATTGGCCTGAGTGGGAAGTAGATAAAACCCAGCTGGTAATGTCTCTGCAGCTTTTACTTTTGTAAATTGCTACATAATGAAAAAAGTGTTCCACAATAATACAAAATGTACGCGGCGCCTCAGAACTCACACCCAGGCAGTTTGCATTTTTCCAGGTGCGTTTAGCATATTTCAACACGCGGTTTTAATCCATTGAAGTCTATAGAACCAAAAACCAGAAAAAGGTGCCTGGTCCTTTCCATAAAATGCACAGATGTGAATGTGACCCCCATAGGAAACCGTGTTAGATGGACTGTAGTGTGTTTCTGCAAAACTGAAAATGCGTTAAAAAAATGCCTAGGTGTGAACCAGGCCTGAGAGCTTGACATTGAAAACTGGAAAATAAAATAAAAACTGAGCTCTTGGGTGAGGTTATTGGCTGCTATGGATAAGAGCCCCATTTTGTTCGCTTTCTTTGCTCCAGTTTTCATAAATTAGCCCCACTTTTTGAACATTCATGGAAAATATGAAAGGTGCAACAAATATAATAAAATTTTTTAAAAAAAGGATAAAATACAAAGTAGTAACCAATTATGCTCCTTTTTTTTTATTCATCCCAGAACATGAACCTTGATTGGTTTGAAGAGATCCACAATCAACAGTTCTTGGCCACCTTTGCAAGTATAAGGATCACCTGTGTACATAGCAGTCCCCGGCCAATCAGCCTGAAGCCCCGCCCTCTCTCCAGGGTATAAATCTCAGGTCAGGGCTGAGGGTCAGTATTGCAAGTGATCATCATGATGGGTTCTTCCAGGGTAGGAATGGGCTTAGCACTGCTGCTGTGGAGCTTCAGTTTGTCCTGGTTGCTGTGTGATGCCAATGGACACTTTGAAAGCTCCTCTCTCCTCCACTGTGCTCTGGACAAGATGGAATTGTCCTTTTCTATGCCTGTTGAAGGGGCGACCTCTTCCCTGAAAGTGTTGGGTATGTATGTATGTTGCAATATTCCAATTGGGATGCTATTTCTGGTGACCTGGGGGTCCCCAAAGGATTCCCTTAATTTGCAGGTGTTTCCTCATTTCCTGTTTTGGCTATGGGACAGGAAGTGAAGGGAAATCTCCCCAATGGAACGCAGATGGCAAAAAAAAAACTGACGGGTTATATCACTCCCTTACTTTATACTTCTAATTTTGCCTATGCTCCCTAATTTAACAGTAAATGTGCTATTATGGTGAATGGGGGTACATAAACTAAACTTTTCAGCATTACTATTTGAAGAAATGTAGTACAGTGAATATACCGTCCTATTTAGTTGCTTCTGGCCTAGATCCAAATGTCCTCCCAGGGTGAGGAGGGGTTTTCTTGGCCAAGCAAATCTGTCTCCATACCTGGGTTAAGGGCAGATGAATTCCAGCAAGTAAATGCTACATGATTCATCTGCCCCTAAAGTGTTAATATGCAAGGACCCTGCATTCCCAATGTCTGTTCTCCCAGTCTATGGAAATGTAAGTAATTTAGTAGATATAAGCTGCTAAATGTCTTTTTCTCAGCGGTATATAGCAGTCTTGTGACTTCTCTCAGTGCCTTGTTAAAGCTTGCAGGAGGAGCTTTCATTCTCGTGGGGCCCCTGACCCTCTATCTGGACAGTGCTGATCACATGCACACTCCCAAGAGAAACTCTCTAGCAATACATGCCAAACTGAGCATGTGCAGCTTGTCCTTGACCCTCTGTTCTATAAGTAAATGGGTTGGGGGGGACAGTGCAAGAAAGGGAGGATCAGAGAAGACCGCATCAAACAGCCTATTTACACATTGCAAAGGATTAATCCCCTTAGGTTCCACAGTGGTTATAACAAATAAGCTTTACTGCAGATACAGACTGATCTTACTGTTGTGGGTATAGGTACATTTTAAGATGCCCTCAGCTGGAAATTCCAGTTTCAAAGTAACTTCTCAAACAAAATAAATCATAACTTTTTTTTTTTTTTTTTTTTTTTTTTTCATAAGTGACTTAAAGTGGAGTTCCACCAATTCTTTTATTTATTTTAAGTCGGCAGCTACAAATACTGCAGCTGCTGACTTTTTTAAAATATAGACAGGGCGCCCGTGATGTTGGCACCCAAAGCCGATCTGTCCATTGGGTGGAGGCGCAGCTTCACAGCATGGTTCCCTACTGCGAATGTGCGAGTCGTGCTGCGTGGTCCCTGCTGTCTTCTGGGACGTGTCTCCCAGAAGACAGCAGTGGGGGGCATGGAGGAGGTGCCAGATATGGCGTAGATATCTATGCCTGGATTAGACGGTATCTGCGCCAAAAACCCCCCCCCCCCCCCCCACCACCACCATGAAAGGTGCCAAATGTGACACCGGAGGGGGGAGGATTCCGAAAAGTGTAAGTTCCATTTTTGGGTGGAACTCCTGCTTTAAATCATCAGTTCATGGTGCTTGGATATGTTCTGGTTTAAAGTAAAGGCAAAGCTTGTATTCATTTTTGCTAACAATAATGGAGGGTTATAACTTTTTTTTTTTTTTTTTTTTTTTTTTTTCTTTTTTTTTTTCTTTCTCATCGTCTGCTTGTGAATATTCTCTGGTGTCCCCATTGTAGAGATGCACATATAATCGTTAAAAAAAAAAATAAAAAATTGTGATCTCAATTCAACCCCCTCACTATCTGTATTGCAGAGTTTCCCGATTTTTTTTTCTTTCATGTAACAAGTGTAGACTTCTCTGCTCACTCAGCAGTCAAAAGAGAACCGGGCAGTCTGCCAAGTTTTTAAAGCGGATTTCCACCCAAAAGTGGAACTTCTGCTTTAAACACTCTCCCCCCCCCCCCCCCCCCCCCCTACATGCCACATTTGGCATGTTATTTTATTTTTTTTGTGGGGGTAGGGAGTCGGTGACTACTTTAGAGAGGGACTTCCTCCTTTCGCCCACAGGCTGCCAAGGCTACTCCTCCTCTCCCCTAGGAGGTCCCTCCCGCCACTCTTCTGGGACACGTGACAGGAGAGTGCAGCGCGACATGCGCAGTGCTGGCCCGGCCGTGAAGCCACAAGCTACCATGGCCAGGTGCCCACAGTTCCAATGGATGTGCCAGGGAGAGGAGCGGGGTTCCATGCGGCCGCATCGCTGGACTGTGGAACAAGTAAGTGTCTGTTTATTAAAAGTCAGCAGCAAAAAAAAAAAAGCCTGGAACTCTGTTTTAACATTTTGTCTGTGCTAGTAGATAACTAGAAACATTGTAACTCTTCCTTCTTGGGGATAAAATTCTGTGTAAATGCAGGAAGTCTAAGGCCCCTTTCACACTGGGGCGGTTTGCAGGCGGTATTGCGCTAAAAATACCGCCTGCAAACCGCCCCTAAACAGCCTCCGCTGTTTGTTCAGTGTGAAAGCCCAAGGGCTTTCACACTGAAGCGGTGCACTGGCAGGAGAAGAGAATCTCCTGCAAGCCACATCTTTGGAGCGGTGTATTCACCGCTCCTGCCCATTGAAATCAATGGAACAGTGCGGCTATAGCCGCGCTGTATGAGTGATTTTGACCCTTTTTCGGCTGCCAGCGGGGGGTTAAAACCACACCGCTAGCGGCCGAATAACATGGTAAAATAGCGCTGTTTTACCGCCGATGCCCCCTACCGCCCCAGTGTCAAAGGGGCCTAAACCTTTTTTCTGACACTTGTTTCTTACAAAGTTAAAATCAATATTTTTGCTAGAAAATTGGAGTATGTGTATATATCTAGATCACCCTAGGGAATAAAATGGTGATTGTTGCAATATTTTATGTCGCACTGTATTAGCACAGTTGTCTTTCAAACCCAATTTTTTTTTTTTTTTTTTTTTTTTTTTTTTTTTTTTTTGTGAAAGATGATACACCAAGAGAACTGTGATCTTCTAAGCAGAATTGTGCAGCTCTACCCCATTGGAGAATTCCCCTTTGGGGATAACCCACAATTTAAAAAAAAAAAAAAAAAAAAAAACTTTCATTTGTATGTAGGACAAAATGAGAGGGTGAATCCTAACTTGGCACAGATGGCAAAAACTACCAGATGTTCTAATCCCTCTCCACTCTGTAAATAAAGTTGTTTTTTTTGCCTTTTTAGTTCTACTTTAAATGTTTTGTCTAACAAGGGCTCTCCATGGTTTATATAAAATCATACAATACAGCGCTCGCAAATATATAATATTTTTGAGACCAAAAAAGAAAAAAGGAGAAAAACTTTGTTGCAGCTGCAGAGTGAAAGTACTGTACTTTAAAGATATATAAACCAAGTGAACTGCGCTGGCAACTAAATGTGTAAAATATATAAATAAACAAAAACCACAAAACACCACAGGTGATGGTAAAGTGACACGTGAGTGTAAATATGGATGTGTCAGAGAACTGGACCTGCAGCTCGCGCATCTAAGCCAGCACTCAGTATGCGTGCGCTGGACTGCACTACCAGCGCTCCAAGACCCTCCACAAAAATTATATCAATTGGTGTATATAAAAATGGCAGGATCATAGGACGATGCACTACTTGGACAGATGCATCTAACAAACCTCAGAGATGGCAATTGAGCATACAATGATATAAATAAAAATAAATATATAAATAAAATTATGGCATATCAATTGTGCACAAATAAGGTGACATGGAGCAAACCACTCTGCAAGTTCCAGATAACACAAGGAAACCAATAAAATGTCATCTACAATATACTCCTTCATGGGGCAAATAATGAACAGACTTCCACCGTTTTCATCTTTTCCACCAACCAGGGCCAATAGTGTAGCGATGTAAAACAGATTACTCGTAAACCCACAGAAGCACACGTTCCACCGAAGGAGAGAAGAGAGGTATATAGCATAAAACCTTAAAATACCAAAGGTCACCTGCGCATAAATGCGCTACTCACGGGACCGGTAAGGAAAGCAGGCATTCAGATATTTCGGTCGGTTCGCCGCTCTTGGGCGTGCGTTCCACCGCCAGGAAGTGATGTCACTGGTACAAAACAAACGAACGTAGGCAGGATGTTGCGTCGACGCGTTTCGCCCCTCCCCCAGGGCGTTATCAAAGACTTTAACGCCCTGGGGGAGGGGCGAAACGCGTCGACGCAACATCCTGCCTACGTTCGTTTGTTTTGTACCAGTGACATCACTTCCTGGCGGTGGAACGCACGCCCAAGAGCGGCGAACCGACCGAAATATCTGAATGCCTGCTTTCCTTACCGGTCCCGTGAGTAGCGCATTTATGCGCAGGTGACCTTTGGTATTTTAAGGTTTTATGCTATATACCTCTCTTCTCTCCTTCGGTGGAACGTGTGCTTCTGTGGGTTTACGAGTAATCTGTTTTACATCGCTACACTATTGGCCCTGGTTGGTGGAAAAGATGAAAACGGTGGAAGTCTGTTCATTATTTGCCCCATGAAGGAGTATATTGTAGATGACATTTTATTGGTTTCCTTGTGTTATCTGGAACTTGCAGAGTGGTTTGCTCCATGTCACCTTATTTGTGCACAATTGATATGCCATAATTTTATTTATATATTTATTTTTATTTATATCATTGTATGCTCAATTGCTATCTCTGAGGTTTGATAGATGCATCTGTCCAAGTAGTGCATCGTCCCATGATCCTGCCATTTTTATATACACCAATTGATATAACTTTTGTGGAGGGTCTTGGAGCGCTGGTAGTGCAGTCCAGCGCACGCATACTGAGTGCTGGCTTAGATGCGCGAGCTGCAGGTCCAGTTCTCTGACACATCCATATTTACACTCACGTGTCACTTTACCATCACCTGTGGTGTTTTGTGGTTTTTGTTTGTTTATATATTTTACACATTTAGTTGCCAGCGCAGTTCACTTGGTTTATATATCTCCATGGTTTAGCTTTGCCAACAATCTTGTGCTATTGATCTGCCTTCAGAAGTGAATGTCACTTGGTTTGGTACAATGTGCCTTAAGAAATCGGCTAACATTTTAGGTTTTGTTCAGATTTCCAGGATGTATTCCAGGATCCTGCCAATGATTCTGCTTGTGGGATCTGGGTAAGTCAGGGATCCAATAACACAATGGTGATTGCTGCTGCCTATGATGGATGCTACGTAAGAGAAGAGGTAAGCCTGACATCACTGACTTGGACTTTTTGATACAGTCATTGGACAACTCATTTAAAAGTTCTAGGTTTCTAAAACTATAAACCTGTTTATCTATGCTAGTAATGCATTCATTGGGTGTATGTGTAGCCAGAACTTTAGTTCTGTAGACCAAAGACTGCCTAGGTTTGTCTGAGCCCTTAATGGGTCATCTGTCTGGCAACCATTGCCACAAATGGGAGATCATTTAGCTTTTACCAGAACAAGCAGTGAAGGTAAATCTAATGGCAACACCCGTTCATATCTTGAAGGCTATGTTTTCACCTGTAGCATCTTCAGGACAGAAGTGAAGGGAGAACTTCCAAATTGGACAGTACTCTAACCCTTCCTTACCCAAAACTCTGTCTCTGTGTCCTAGTCCTCTCGGTGACCACCAAAGCTTTGTTTATGACTACCAATGCCAGGGCATCTTCTATTCAGTCACCCCCCCCCCCCCCCCCCCCCCCCATAAGGTTTGAAAGGTGTAATGCATGCTGGGTTTTTTGTTTAGGATGGGGAATATATGATGGTGCTGCGTCTGGAAGAAACTGATGGTGCAGTTGACCAATACAAGACAGAGAAGAGATGTCCAATACAGAATGGTAATATGTCTGATCTTCTTCTAAATTAGAATCTAGGGGGGTGGGTCAGGGCAGTGGTATTGGGAACCCTCATTCCATTGTCCCCCTAGAATGAGAGCACAATGTAGCTTTGAGGGGGGGGGGGGGGCTAGTTATTTGGACAAGATGAGTCTCTCCTAGCTTCTATTCTCTGAAGTTCTAACTCAGGGGTCTTCAAACTACGGCCCTCCAGTTCAGGAACTACAATTCCCATCATGCCTAGTCATGTCTGTATGTCAGTTTTACAATGCCTCATGAGACGTGTAGTTCTGCAACAGCTGGAGGGCCGTAGTTTGAGGATCCCTGCTCTAACTGAACAAAAATCTAAAAGTACTGTATGTTGCTATGCTTCTCCTTTCTTGTATAGAAGCCCTGGATGCCCCCAGCCCTGATGTCTGCTCTGCTGTTGTTAAAGCGGACAAACTGGCCTGTGCCGAAACACCTGTAACCAGTGACTCCTGTGCTGCAATGGGATGCTGCTACTCCCCGAGCGAGGCTACAATGCCCTGTTTCTTTGGCAACAAGTGTAAGTAGGATGTTGGGTAGCAGTATCAGCCTGTAGCTTACACTTTTTTTGGCAGGTAAGGTTGCTACTACCTTGGCCATAGCTAAAGGCGTCTTAAGATTGACTTTCCTAATTGAGTGACTTGAAGCCCAGTCTAGAATTTACTTGTTGAAACATTTGCACAATGGTGTCTAGAGCAAACAGTGTCTTGCCAGCTTGACTTTTTTATTTTGGACTAAACTAGGGCTGAAACAAATAATTGCTTAATTATTAAATTAATCGGCCAGTAACATAATGGAAAGCTAGAAGTGGGTGGGTATCAGCGCTAAAATCAATAAACATAAAGGATGAAATAGCAGCCAGTACAGTTAGTTGATCACCAAACTCATAAAAATATATTCCAAAAATGCAGCTCTTAAAATAATAAAAGTTCATTGAAGATGTAAACTGTATAAGAGCCTTCCAGTGTGTAAAGAGAAGCGCACAACACCCAGGTGTGTCAAATCTGCTTCCCAGATGTCAAAGGTGAGCATCATATCAATATTCCATGGAAAAACAGGTGCCCCTCTAACAGATAAAATGAATCCACCCAAGAATCAATCAAAATAACCAGCATTTTAAGACTATTCTCAGGCCAGGAGCAGAGAAACTTCAAACATCAGCAATCCAGCATTTACACGACATGCAAGGCAGCAAAAAATAGGTGAATTCCGTAGGGTGAAAAGGCACAAATTTATAGTGTAGTATAGTTATGAAGTCACAAACTAACAAGAACTATATAAAAACCGCAATCATCAGCCAGCCTGACATGTTTCATCCGAGAGGGATATCATCAGTTTTCTATTATGGCATTTCTAAATTTTCCCATCGCCGTGGTTGAAAATGACCGTCGCTTTGACCCTACTAATTAAAAAAAAAAAATCAAACGAATGTTCTTAATTTATAAAAAAAATAAAAATAAAACTTATCTGAGTATTTACCAGATTCAACCTCTAATAGTATATCTATTCTGTCTGTTCTAAGAGTGGATTAGAGATTTTGCTCCCTAACAATATAGTTGGTTATTTATATTTAAGAATAAATTGCATGTGGGTTTTTTTTTTTTTTTTTTTTTTTTTATATTAACTATATTTTAAGGTGATCGTTAGTTGCAGCCCTAGACTAAACCACACTTATTGACCATTCAGGTACAATGGACAACCCTCAGTGCCATAAGACCTTCTATGGTCTGCTCCTGTGTAATTTTGCACTCTTCACTGCAATCAAACATGTCTGCAGTATTTGTAAATGGTCCACTCTAACTCACGTCTGTAGTGGGCACAATATCAGTGACTAGATAATTGCATGTCTGATCTACATGGTGGAAACCCAGTTTTGTTTTCTACAGTGACCACACAGTGCAGATTTGATGGCAACATGATGATTGCGTTGTCCAGTGAACTGACCATACCATCTCTGCATCTGGACTCCGTCAGGGTGATTGGATTGGACTCCTGCACTGGGCTGACAGTAGATACCAGTAACTCCTTTGTGGTGTTCAAGTTCCCGTTATCCTGCTCCAAGGCATATCAGGTAGGTATTGCTATAGTCTGGTTATAGCAGTCTGGACCTTATGGTGCTAGCAAGGCTAAGCTTTGCACATGCTCTCAAATACATATGAAATTTGAGACATTAAGACTGATGCTTACAGTTCTTGGACTTTATAAACTCTTGGCTACAATTCTGGTCCTTTGGCTGTGACCTTATTTGGTAAAGGTGAATATTGGTTCAGCTTTTCCCAAAATGGTGATAATGATGGCACCTTTTGAACTGCAGTATTACTTGCTTTTTAAAGATTGTTGTAATGGAACTGTCCAGCACCCAGTGTGGGTGCTTCCAGCAGTATAAATCTTCCTCCAGTCTGGAACCAAGTACTATAATTGAGTACCAATAAGACGCTAGCTTGAATGCTAACTGGAACTCTCTTCATAGCAATTCACACAATTTATAGCGCAGATTGGGTAGAACCTGATCACATTAATCTCACAATGCAAACTGTAACCAGAAATGTACCTACCATAGCTAAGGAACAGCCAACAAACCTAATCATTAAGCGAATTCAACAACTGGCCATCTAGGTCACTTGGTGCTCACCTAGACCATCCAGCACCAAGCCCACAACCCTGGATACAATGTCTGTTACACATTATCAAAACATAAACCTCCCATGATGGTTCAATAATGAGGTAAGTGGTCACAATATTTGTATCTCCAAGAGTTGATCAGATGATGGGTGACTCAACAATGGAATGCACACCTAGGAGGCACACAAATGACGACATGTACCTGCTTAATGCCTTAAACAGACTATAGCAGGAGACCCCAGTATTGGGTTTCTTTGAGCTAATCATATTCATATCTGCTTAGTCTAAAATCGCTGCTAGTTCGGGCACAAAGGACACAAATCTGTTTTGAGGAGACATAGACCTTGATCCAAAGCAAGGCCGCTCAAAGGGTCCTCCAGCTACACCTCCCAAAGAGTAGCATTCCCTTAAAAGCCAGTGCTCATGGTCAGTAGGCAAGAGGCCACCATGAAGGCCTCTTTCTTGGTTGGGTCAGTCATTACAGCATAAATTAAAGCTGGCTATAGACAAGCTGTAATTCAGCCAACCTAGGATAGCTGTTCCATTCATGAGTGATCTAATTATTGTCTTCATGAACTGGCTTAATTGGTACTCTAAGAGCCATTGCACGCGGGGGCGGCGTCGGCGATAAAACGCCGCTATTAGCGGCGTTTTACCGCCGGTATGCGGCCGCTAGCGGGGCGATTTTGCCCCCCGCTAGCGGCCGAGAAGGGGTTAAATACCACCGCAAAGCGCCTCTGCAGAGGCGCATTGCCGGCGGTATAGCCACGCCGTCCTATTGATTTCAATGGGCAGGAGCGGTATACACACCGCTCCGAAGATGCTGCTGGCAGGACTTTTTTTACCGTCCTGCCAGCGCATCGCTCCAGTGTGCAAGCCCTCGGGGCTTTCACACTGGAATGCAAGGAGCGGCACTTTCGGGTCGGTTTGCAGGCGCTATTAGCGCAATAGCGCCTGCAAACCGCCCCAGTGTGCAAGGGCTCTAATATGCTACTGCACCATCAACCCTATTCCTATGCTTGTCTAAAACCTGCTTAACAGACACTTCTGTATGTTGTGGTGTACAAAACGCCCTCTGCAACTTTCTGTATCTTATTGAAATATAAACGCTTATGGTCAGTGGTATTGCTTTTAAAAGTTCAGACTACCTATCCTGGTTTGTTGGAATTAAACTCTTCTTCTTCACCCAGGTGCCCAATGGTCCAATGAACTATGTAGCTACTATTGAAGCTGGTAGACAAATTCAGACATGGCAAGGATCTTCTATTACTAGAGACAGTACAATGAGGTAAGATGAGCAATCCTGCTGTAGTATATGGGGGGGACATTAGAACGTTATCTAATACTGTACTGTTTCTCTAGGGTGACTGTGCAGTGCAACTTCATTCAAACTGGTATTGTGCCACTGCTGAGTTTTACAGTCAACACTTTGCCACCACCTCTTCCTGTCAGTACATCTGGTCCTCTTGAGCTGGAGATGAGGATTGCACAAGGTGAGACTACAAGTGTTCCGCTTTGCTAGAAGCAAGCCAATATGCTTTCACTAGTCTTGTGCCCATTAATGTAATGCAGAGGTTTCTATCTTTCCGAACAAAGGGCCAGTTTACTGCCCTTCATACTCTGGGGGGGCTGGCATGTGGCCAGTGTGAGTAGAAAATGTCCTGGCATCAGTAGGATTAAACTATGCCCCATTGGTATTGGAACATAATGGTGCCCCACTGTCGGTGGGAGGAATAATTCCCATTAGTGGCAAATCCTTGCCAGTTTGGAGACCACTAGTGTAATGCAATATAAGTCTACAGTCAGAGCAAAATCTGTACTAATTATGAGTTCACATGGTTGTGGCCCTCCTGCAATATAGATTCTTTTGGCTTGCCATAAACATGGAAAGGGGCAAGCATACCTCCTAAATTTGAGATGGGAATGAGGGACACCTATTAAAAGTATGTTGACATAGGACACACCGGCTGCCAAGCCCCTTAAAGGAGACATAAATAAACTTTTATTTTTTATATATATTTTTTTTTTTTTTCCACTTTCTTTATTAGCTATTGAAATTTATTGAATTGCTACATTTGTAAAGTGTAGCACTGGGAAACCCTTTACTTCCAATTTTTAAAGGATTAAAAAATGCTCTTTACATAGCTCCCTACTGTCCCTGATTTGGAACAATGGGCTAGGTATCTATAGTGAAGGTGGATATTCAAAGGTGTGCCACAATTCCAAAACCCTTTTATAACTGTCCAATTTCATTCAGTAGCCGTCCTAACATGAAGCTCCATCAGAGGAAGGGTCTCGCAGTTTCCATTTAAGTGCTACTAAACTTGTTGATGTGAAGGGGTAATGGCAGCCTAGTTCTTACTGCTGACCCGTTCTCTGCCTCTTGAATTCCCTAGCAGCTCATGCCAGCTTCCCTTGGGTCTTAGACTAAACAAAAGCTGCAATGTGTTGTAACCCTAGCTAAACTACATGTGGTGGTGCTTGTGGCTGGACAATTTCCATTCCCAGAGCTACCAGGTAGCTTTGCTTGGCACTGGACATGACCTCTAACAAGCCATGTAACTTCTGATACCACAAAGTGTACCTCAAAGGGGTGTGAAAATGGCATGGCTTGTCATAATCTCAAAGCAAGTGATCAGCTACCAGTTTGACAACTGGCCTGTCAACATATGGTTGCATCTGTGAATTTACGCATATTGTGTCCCCCCCCCATGTGGTAGTGGGTAGGGTCCATGATTTCACAAGTCAACTTAAACCTCCCAAAACACTGTACCTACTTTTTCCAATTGTACCCCCTGACTTGATGAAATGTTTCTAGACCTCTTGGCAGTGGCATAAAGCTTCAAGTCTCATCACATGACTTTCATAGTCTTGCATCCTAAAACTGAAAAGCCATTTCATGGAAAACTCTTCAGCTATTCAATAAGGCCTTGTGGCTTCCTTAGGGCTAGCTTCCCCAGAGTTAGGTGTTTGTAGCACCCCCTTTCCCCCAGGGTTAAGACATGTTTGTAGCTTTTTGTCAAGCTAAAGGGACATCCTGAACCCAACCACTTAAGAACTTTATGGAAAGGAAAGTGGAAACGTGTTGCTCTTACATAACATGTATGTTTTATGTAATGCAGATTTTGGCTATGCCTCCTACTACACTGATGCACAGTACCCTGTGGTCAAAGTGCTCAGAGACCCAGTCTACCTGGAGGTTCGCATCATCGGCAGAACAGATCCAAACCTGGTCCTTGTCCTGAATGACTGCTGGGCCACCAGCTCTGCCAATCCTACACTCCTTCCTCAATGGCCCATCTTGCTTGACAGGTGGGTAATCTGCAGAATGGAAGTTATCCCGTCTACCTTGTGCAGATCTCAATTCTGAATTTACTTTTTCAGTTGCCCTTTCAATGGAGACAACTACTTGAGCCAGCTGATTCCTGTTGGAGCTCCTTCACAGGCTGTACCTATACCAAGCTACTACCAGCGCTTTGTGGTCAGCACCTTCACATTTGTGGACTCCACCACCCAGCTTGCCCTTGATGGCCTGGTAAATGAATAAAACATGCTATATAGAGAGTGTGTGTATGTATATATATTTCTTCTAATGCATTGCTGTGATTTTTAATTGTGTAAAACTTGTCTTCAGGTATACTTCCACTGCAGTGCTTCTGTTTGTGTTCCATCTACCAGGGACAGCTGTGTGGTTTCTTGTGGTCAAAGGAGAAGTGAGTATTTTTATATCCAGGTGTCCGGACTGACTGGTGGCAGAATCTTGGGTTTTTCACAACTCCCTTTAAAGAACATCTATGGAATTTTAAACTTTATCCTAAATTATTATTTTATTTTTTTTTTTTTTAGGGCGAATGGCTGAAGCTGAACTTCAGTCTCTGAAGAACACAGTGACTTCTCAAGGACCTGTTGTATTTGTTTCTGTGGATAATAAAGAAATCCTAAAACTGGAAGGTAATCAATCTGGAGAGGGTGGGGGGGTGGCTTCAGTTGAGATTCAAGACTTTAAAAAAAAAAAAAAAAAAATGTTGTTGTTCTCTCCTCCTAGGTACTGATCCATCCGATTACTCCACATTGGACCTGGCTAGAGCACTAGTAACTGCTGGGGTTGTTGGGTCTGTGGCTGTCGCTGTTTTAGGCTTGTGGATTTACCGCAGGAGTCAAACATGTAACCTTAAAACTGCAAATGTTTAAATAAACTATTTTTCTAAATCTGTCTCTGCTGCCTTTATTCCCAATAAATTCTGTTCCAGAAAGGCCTAAAATCAGCTTTGGCTTGAATTTGAAGGTGGTCAAATGGCTTCCCACCCAAAAATACAGAAAGTTATCCTTAATGGGCTGGGATAGGACTTGCTTGCTAGGCTATGATCCTGCCTCAGTTTTGTATTGGCCTGAATGCCTCAGTAATACCACTGGGAATTCACCTTGAGCCAGTCAACTGGGGGACTCTATCATGCTGCCCCTGTTGCCTATTCGAGGGTTTTAACAGTAAGGTCTACAGACTTTTTTTTTTTTTTTTTTTTTTTTTGGTAGGTGTAGCTATTACTGTGGGGGGGGGGGGGGGTCTATTTTTTATTAAAGCTAAGAACCATCTCCTCACTAGGTTGCAAGTGACAGACAGAGGTGCACTACCTCTAGCCATAACTTTGGCTGGGGTAGGCTCATCTCCTGGCTTCATCCACTTTAACTTTGCTCTTGTCCATCTTTGGCTTCTTCAAACCTAGCCTCTTTCTAATGGCATTTTTTTTATTTTTTTTTTCCCCAATGTGATTACGGAGAGGGGGGGGGGGGGGGGGGGTGGCAGTACTGTAAAGTTAAAGCTGTTTTTGCCTCTGCTAATACCAGGGGTATATTATATTGGGTAAAGAATCATGGCTAACACTTGCCAGTCTTTGCCACAGATTGTAGTCATGCCACTAGGTCTAAGCTGCAACTGATCATGAGTGGCAGGATATGGTTTTAAGCTTTTTTAATGTAAAGGGACATCCTGATGACAATTGATAAGGATTTCCACCATGATTGGGGGGGGGGGGGGGTGCTGAGGACCACCAGTGTGAGGAGCTGAGGGCTCTTGCTGTAAAGGAGGGCATTTTAACTTTTTACCCCCCCCCCCCTCAAAAAACAAAACAATGAAAATGTATGGAGATCTATGCTCTGATGTGCAGTTTTATGTCCTGCACAGATATCGGTTTAAGGGGGGGTTCTTTCTGTGTTGGAGGCTCTGTCTAATCACCTGTGTGATGCTCCCATGTGAGAACCTGCAATAGTTAAAGTGAGACCCGTAGGAGAAAATGGATGGAGGGGCTGCATTACTAGGGGAGGAACAGGGGTCAGGTCAGTGGTGGGGGCATGGGTGTAGCTCTTACCTGATTGGAGGTGGAAGGCAGAAGGGGCAGGGTCCAGAGGTGAGGGCAATGGCGACCCTGGGGGGGGGCCAGAGGGGGCCCTGACCCCCCCAACATTATGCTGTGCCCCACCATGTGCCCCCCCAACAAAAATTTTTATATTTTTTTACAAAAAATCAATGTCTAAGAGGGAGAGGGTCCCCAGTCAGCTCCTGCGAGTGATTCCTCCCCCCTCCCTCTGCTTGCTGACACTGCATAATGTGAGCGCTCACACAACCACGGCCGCCCGATATGCTCCTACCCCTGCATCCTCATTGGCAGGGAGAAGAGCGAGTTGCAAGCAGGACTCCACCAGGACTCTCAGTTACTGAAAAAACAGACTGATTTCTCCCATCCTTAGGACAGGAGAACCAGCCTGTAAATTCCAAGAGATTCCAGACCAGCGCTGTCAATAGCAGGGGCAGGACAGCAAGAGGAGGCTGGGGAACCCCACAGTGGCAGAACACCAGAGCCCGGAGGCAAGACAACCCTTGCAACCCTGATAGTTCTCCCACTGCTTTGGATCCTTATATTTTCTTGGTATGCTGGTGACATATATCTCTTGTTTTCTGCCACCCTGGGGGACCCCAATACAGTAGGAAGGGAGCTCACTGCAGACCATGTGAAAGGGCCGTTGTGGGGTCGTAGTAAAGGGCCCCAGTATATATTTATATATCTATATATATCTATATATACAGTAGATAAAGATAAATCTCTATATATATATTTTATAGTTGCCCCCCCTACTTTTGTCCCTGTCCCCCCATGTGCCCCCCTAAATATGAAAGCTGGAGACGCCACTGGGTGAGGGTCCTGTGTAGGGAGAGGATTCTTCATCATTCCGAGAAGTTAAAAGAGACCTCTTCCGAACCTTGTGTTAGCACACTAGACGGGTAGTGGGCGTATTGGTGTCTAGTGTTGAGTGAATTTGTTTTGTCTTTGGTTTTTTTTTTTTTTTTTTTTTTTTCCCTCAAAACAAAATTCCAAAAGGGGGTAAAACCCATTGTGCATGGGTATAATTTTTAATGTTGGTTGTATATTCAATTTTGTCACAGCAGTTGGCGGTTCAAGGGGTCTTTGGGGGGTCAGTGAGGAATTACGTGGTTACAGGATTAGTGGGGCCCATCTAAGGTATGGCACTTACATTTGGTTAGCGGTGGTTCTCCCAGGAGATGGGTCCCCTGGGGGAGGGGAATATGGAAGTATGTGTGGTGTCAGAGCATCCTCGAGCCAGTTGGGGCACAGCTGAGGACATGGACCATTCCAGTTATAAATTGTGGTCTTTTTTTTTTAAGACACCCAAAGACCTCCTGCTGTTTATCATTATTTTGTTAAAATTGGCACTTGCGGGTATGTTGCATGTTTTACGTGATATTTGGTTAATAAATTGGGCTGCTCTGGCCATATAAAACCCATGTCACACGGTCTGTTTCTTTAATTTAATGGTAAGGACCAAGGTTGACGAATCCTTTAGTCAAGCTGTTGTATGTCCTGACCCAAAAAACCCTGAAAACCATAATGAGCTAGTATGCATAACTCATTATGAAATTCTTACCTTTAGAACTAAGCAACCGCACCACTGACATGCTGCATCTCTGGTTTGCGTCTGCTGCACTGAGTGGCCAGAAACGTGATGACTACATCACTCACATGCACAGAAGTCCTCCGTTCTGCTAAGGGGCTCTGACTTTCTGGCAGCATCCTTCAGAGCGCATGCCCTGCTGACATCAGTATATCTCCTAAACCGTACGGGTTTAGGAGATATTCATCTTACCCACAGGTAAGGCTTATTATAAGCTTGCCTGTAGGTAAAAATGTGCAAGAGTATTTTAACCACTTAGGGGTTTCCTCTTGCCTAACAACTATTTGTCCTCTCTGGATAGCTTGGGGAAGCCTTTTTAGCAGCTCCAGTTTGAATTGGGCCAGCTAATTTAATAAATTACTGTGCGGCTTGAGTAACAATTGTACATGTTGTAATTCATTTCGTAACATGCAGTTCTCCCTTGGGCTGCAGCAGCACAAGGACTTGTTATAGAGATAAACCCCTGCAAGTCTAATAACTTTATGCTGTGACTGCTCTATGCTGCTTATAGCTGGAGGGGGGGGGGGGGGGGGCAGTGTCTTCCATACTGATGCTGTTCCTGGTTTGGCAGCCCTTCTGCAGACCCTCTTAAAGCTAGTCTATTGAAAGCTGGCTAATGGACACTTGCTATTAAGCATCTCCAGATTTACATGTATCGGGTACACCGTAAACTGGGCCTTTGCTCATGCCTTGTTCAGGCATTCGGGGAGCAAGATGAACAGGTTGCCACGGGTAGTCAAGACAATGTCAGAGAATCCTTGCACACGGAAAGTTGTAACAGACTCTTAATGTTGCTTTTTCCTTGGACAGTCAACTGGCCAATTTCACACTTCAACAATTCCAAAAAAATAAATCTCTGCGCAGGTTTTTGTAAGGCTGTTAGGATGCCTAAAATGGCAGAGGTACCTGCAATGAGAGTATATTGGCTCTTTCAAAGGAGTGCATTTTTATCCTATGATGTTTAAGCTAGAAGCGCATTCTTCAAGAAGTGTGCAAATTGAACAGGGACAGAGCAGCAGAATGTTAGTGGTCAGCACCTTGTGGTACTGGGTTGCTTGAGTTCAAAACCCCACCAGGACATTTCTAGCAATTGCAGGATGTCGGGTTAAGGCACTTATGGAAAAGATGTGTTCCAGCACAATGAGTCACCTGTTTGGTTGACTTGGCCATATACATGGAGTTGTCATTGGACGATGCTGTCCTTTGGGGGTCTAATCAACTATGATTGCGTATCCTGGGGTGGGTTGTGTAGTGTCTTCTGGTGGTAGCTTTATGTTGGCATTGTCCCTAAGTGGTATATCTGTCTACAGTTGATGCATGCCTTAACCCTTGCCTTTCTTCCCATGCAATGGAAGCAGGGATGGACTGGCCATCGGGACTACCGGGAGATTCCCGGTGGGCTGATGGCTCAGTGTGGCCGGTTTCAGCCGCATCTGAGGTGTACGGCGATCTACCCCTCAACTGTGGACAGCTGTCGCCTGACGGGTAGATCGAGATTTAGCCAGTATGCAGAGTAGCGCAGGAAGCGTGTGTAGTAAGTTCTCCCACATGCTCCCTGGTGGCCCCTCCTCTCTTCTCGTCTATCCCCATTGGCTTGTAAGATCATCTGGGATAGACGAGAAGAGGGGTCGTCGGGGAGCAGCTGCGTGTGACCTGAGAGAACTTACTACATACTTCCTGCGCTACTCTGCATACTGGCTAGTAAGATCCTGATGTGCCCCGTGGTGCTATATGCCTGGATGGAGTCCAGGGTCACATTTTTGTCCCAGTCCAGCCCTGAATGGCAGCTGGGATGAAGAATATTCTTAAAGAATAATTTTAACAAGTGGGACAATCGGGTCTGCATTGCAAGTTTTTAAACTGTCCCCTTCTAGGGCTAGCTTTATCTTGCTGGAGATGCTTCTACAAGTAAAATGTCTGCATTGCAAGAGTCTAAACCAGGGTTCTCAAACTGGTGGCCCTCCCTAGATGTTGCAGAACTACAAGTCCTAAAATAGCAAAGAACTAGTGCGCAAAACCACACTCAGAGACCATGGACAATGGTAACAAAATTAGAGCAGCTGCCGACATAAGAGGTGTCCTCACCCACCCTAATGAACAACGTATTAATGGTAAAAGTATGTGGCGCTAATCTAAGTGTACCATTCACAATGATGGACAAAAATACAAAGTAGCCAAAAACTCAGTACTACCTTAATATACAATGCACATGTTGCCTATAAACGATAAAGTAACCAATGAATACTTGGAAAGGGTGAATATGAACCAGTGTGCATGTTATATTCACATGAACACTGTACTACAGTAAACACTCCTATCTTCTCTCGTGGAGGAGTAGCAAAACTATACTAGAGTGTTGAATGCTAGTGGTCATTCTAGATAGAATAATAAATAAATAATCCAATGTGCATAATGTTCCTAAAACACATTAAGTAAAATTATGGTCACAAATATAAAATGAATATTGATGGTGAAAAGATGTAAACGTTGAATAAATAGCAATTCATAAAATAAATACAGTGTGCATAATCCACAACAATAAGTGATTAAGTGTAAAACAAAGTGACAATCGTGAAAGTATATGCATATAAAAATGCGATTCTAAAAAAATGTTTACAAAATTCAACACCCCTCCCACCTAAAAAAAAAATTCAATTGCTACGAAATAGAAAAAATTGTAAAAAATATAAATTAAAAATAAAAAGACTGACATATATTGTCATCAAGTCCAAATAAATGTTGCTTCATGCAGTGCGACTCTTGATATCCATACAAATAGTCAATAGTAACGTGCCAGTAAGGTGACTTTGTGCTGAATTCATTCACTTCAAAACTGGTGCGACACACAAGTGTTTCCCCCAGCCTCTCACCTCAATTGGCGGCCCCCAATGGGCCAAGTCAAGCAGATGGTTAATGCTTATGTGCAAGGTGAGCAAAATCTCTTCTGCTGTCATTTTCGTTTTAAACTGTAAGTTACTACTTATGTTTATTAAACTTTAATTGAAATACTTCACTATGGGAGCATCTCCTTCTTATTGTCATTTTTGGGGTCTGTGTGAGCATTGGTGCCTACTATAGAAAGCCTGACCCACGCACACCCTCTGGAGGAGGTGAACAGCTTCTGGACCTTGCACATAAGCATTAACCATCTGCTTGACTTGGCCCATTGGGGGCCGCCAATTGAGGTGAGAGGCTGGGGGAAACACTTGTGTGTCGCACCAGTTTTGAAGTGAATGAATTCAGCACAAAGTCACCTTACTGGCACGTTACTATTGACTATTTGTATGGATATCAAGAGTCGCACTGCATGAAGCAACATTTATTTGGACTTGATCACAATATATGTCAGTCTTTTTATTTTTAATTTATATTTTTTACAATTTTTTTCTATTTCGTAGCAATTGAATTTTTTTAGGTGGGAGGGGTGTTGAATTTTGGAAACCTTTTTTTAGAATCGCATTTTTATATGCATATACTTTCCCGATTGTCACTTTGTTTTACACTTAATCACTTATTGTTGTGGATTATTATGCACACTATTTATTTTATGAATTGCTATTTATTCAACGTTTACATCTTTTCACCATCAATATTCATTTTATATTTGTGACCATAATTTTACTTAATGTGTTTTAGGAACATTATGCACATTGGATTATTTATTTATTATTCTATCTAGAATGACCACTAGCATTCGACACTCTAGTATAGTTTTGCTACTCGTCCACGAGAGAAGATAGGAGTGTTTACTGTAGTACAGTGTTCATGTGAATATAACATGCACACTGGTTCATATTCATCCTTTCCAAGTATTCATTGGTTACTTTATCGTTTATAGGCAACACGTGCATTGTATATTAAGGTAGTACTGAGTTTTTGGCTACTTTGTATTTTTGTCCATCATTGTGAATGGTACACTTAGATTAGCGCCACATACTTTTACCATTAATACGTAGAACTACAAGTCCCATGAGGCATGACTTGCAGAGACATGATGGGACTTGCGGTTCCGCAAAAGCCGAGGGGCCGGCAGTTTGAGACCCCTGCTCTAAACAGTCCCCTTCAAGGGCTAGCCTCATGACAGCTAAGAGCTGTGTTTAGTCTGGCCTCCTGCCTCAGAGTACATGTCTGCTGAAAGGCACTGACTCCAACTGCAGTCCTTTCAAACTCCAAAAAAGGTTTGCTCCTGGAGTCCAGAAAGAATTGAGGAGGGAGACCTCAACCAAGTAGTCAAAGAGCTCCACTTCTGGGGAAGAGGTTGCTTACTAGCCTTTCATATTTGTGCCACTCATACGTATCTTATGGTTGCTCCTCTAATAAAGTTTTGGTCGCAAACATTTGGACCCTCAGGCCATGTTGGTTAATCGGTCACCCTTTTAAAGCTGTGATTACACTGCATGCTGCAGCGGCTCACAGCAGGGGTCTGGTGCGTCCCCGTTTCAGCCCGAATTTTGGGCTGAAATGGACCAAAAGACACACAGGACGAATGTGCAAATTCATACCGGAGCCGCTCTGGAGATTGACTGGCTCTCCATGGAGCCAGTTCACACATCTGACATGCGAATAGGATGCAGAGAAACCTGCATCCAATTTGCACTGGTGTGAACACAGCCTAAGCCTCTGACTGTGCCAGAAGGAGTCCTTAGCTTTAGCAACAATAGACAAGTTCTACTAGCCAACATGGTTCTTACCATCTCTAGGGACAGCAACCCCAATTCCAGCAGATGTGATTTTAAAAAGAGTACTATTGTTGCTCAGAGGGATGCCTATTTCCAACTCCTAGAGCTGTCTTCTGACATACCTGTTTTCTATATGGGTTAAGATGTCATGCAGCATATGTCTGCTGGTTGGGTTCTCAATCCATACTTCCTCTAGACAGGGCTTTCTGTAAACAGAGAGAGTTCTCAGAACCCTTCAAGAGATTGGCTGGCTAGCCTTTCAAAAAGGGTCCTGTGACTTCTACCTAAATTCTTAACCTGTCATGGTTCAGGATACATCGTATTTGCCACTAGAGCATATTGGTAGGTGTCTCAATACCTGATGATCAGGACCATGGTCTCTCCCATCCCTATATTGAGGGGTGCTCAATGGAAATTACCTGTCCTTGGGGGGGGGGGTTGTGTTTCTGCAATGTTTATCATGCACCCAGTGATTCATGTCTTGCAAACAGGCAGATATGAAGCCTTGGGTGCTGGCACAGTAATAGATCTGTGCTGCTGAGTTACTGCCAGTAGAACGCCCAGGTTGGGAAGCTATTTTGATCATGCTAGTTTTCTGGCCAGCTCTTTCATGCTCCTTTTGTCACCTGACAGCAGGCTTTTTAGTCTCCATGAGGCTGAACAACATTACAGTGGTGTCCCACATCGAGGGTCAGGTCAGAATCTGCAGGGTCAGTCCACTGAAGAGGTAGAGATGACTGATCTGGCTGGAGTAGAATTTTTATCATCTCATTTGAGTCTACATAGAAATTCTGGGAAGAATCCATGTTCTGTGGCCCGGTTGATCAATAAGTGGTTTATACATCCAGGTTCCTCCAAGTGGATTTTTATCTCTGGACAAGATTTCAGAGTTGGATCTGGTAGCATCTCCTCACTGTTACAAGCTGGAGAGCTTTTCCCTAGGAGCCTGGGCTAAGCCCTGGGTGTGGATGCTGTGCCAGATCAGGAAAGGTCTCACAAGCCGTATGGTTTCCAGTTTGATGCATACAATTTTTTTATTTTTGTAGTCTGTTGCTAACGACCGTGGCAATTTTTGCAGTAATTCCCTATTGGCCAAACAGGTCTTGGTTCCTGCCTTTGTTACTGGGGTATCGGATTGAAGTCCTTTCTCTAGGATGAGATCTTGTGTCCATAGAGGGCAATATTCCATCCTTGTTCATATCTTCCAGTTTCTCATCCTGGCAGGAAAAGACTGACCAGGCTTGGCTGTTTCTCTAAGATAATATCTATAAATCCTACAAAAAGGATTTGAATAGAGTTCAGTTTAGACTGCTTTGCTTCAGTTCTAGTCAGGTGCATTCCAGATTTCAACTGATTCTAAAGCTCTGAGGGTAGATTTCTGCCGTCACTGTCATATCCAATGTTTCATGGGTAGACTATGCCTTACTCATCCAATACTTTGATTGGGGGGGGCTGCATCTGAGACTCGGCGAGGCAAAACTCTTTAGGTGGGTTTTACTACTTGCTCTGGATTTCCTTGCCAGCTCCAGATAAGATCTCTTTGCAGTCTAGCTTGGATAAAGACTGAGCTATGAAGACGTGCACTCTCGGTCCTATCTCTTCAGCCAGGAAGATCAAAGCTTTAGGCTAGGAAGGATCCTTTGGTTACTTACAGCTCCAGGTGGGATCCCCTCCAGTCCAGTTGGAGTAAGGATGTCAATCTCTCTAGGAATACGTCCTCAGCAGAAGCTTGGCCAGAATCGGGCCTTTGAGATGGAATCTTTCAGTCCAGTTTTGAGTAAAGTCTCAGTCACGAAGGCAGCCTTTCTATGGGTTATTTTTCCTCAGTCAGGAGGTTTGCTAGGATCTGGACCTTGTGCAGAAAGGCATCCTTGTGGCTTTCTGCCCAGTATGGGTAGTGTTTATATCCATACCAAGAACAAAAGGTTTGTTCTTCCCATATGCAGGACCACCAAGGGCAATTGGTTCTATGCCATGAATATTGGGATACTTTGAGCATGCTCTAAAACTACAGTGATTTTTATTAAAAATATTTCCATTATACAACAAAACTCAAGACGCACAAAGCATTTCAGTCAATCAACCCCACTAAACAGCAACTAAACACACAAAAAAAAGATTTGCGCCTACCAGATTATATTTTAGCTATTGCTTTAAGACCCCTTATTATATCAAATTTATTATTTACCCTCTTCCCACATAAGATTTAACAGCTATTTGGCACTAACAGTATTTTCTATTTAATTATTACATCATATATATATATATATATATATATATATATATATATATATATATATATAGTGTGTATGTGTGTCCCTCCAAAGATTTATCTCATTAGTATACTCAACTGACTGTTCAGGGAGGTTGGAGACTAGCCACCAAGACCAGATTTTCACATGTTATTAGGGCTCCTATGTTTATATGTCAATTCCTTCTGTCTTAGATTCAGATTAATCGCTTCAACCTATTGATGGCGGATGATTTGGTATCTGTCCTTAATCAGACTAGCGAGCGCCATCTTGTCTTGGGCTGAGGGGAACCTGAAGTCAATATCCGCAGTCCATCTAAAGGGAGTTGGCAATCATCTGGTGGATTTTCTGAGCCGACACCAAGTGTACGAGTCAGAATAGTCACTAAACAGGGAAATCTTCCAGCTAATGGTAAAAAAATGGGGTCTTTCAGAGGTGGTCTTGTTCGCCAACAAATCAAATGCCAAGGTTCCAGTGTACTTATCACTAGAAAGCGAAGTAGAAAGGGATAGACGCCTTGGCCCAGAAGTGGGCGTTTCGCCTATGCTATGCACTTCCCATTCAAACTTATTCCCCTGGTCCTGAGGAAGTTTGTTCAAGAGCGCACCACAATGATCCTAGTGGTCCTGTGTTGGCCAAAGAGGCCTTGGTTTTCCACATTGTTATGCCTGGCAGAGGAGCCTTCCCTCATGCTGCCTGAGAGGAAGGATCTGCTGTCTCAGGGCCCAGTTCTATTACCAAAAATACAGACCCTGAAATTGTGAGTTTGGTGTCTGAGGAAAGCCTCCTGAAGTCTAAGGGGCTCTCAGACAGGGTGGTAAACACAATTCTTTCCAGTAGAAAGAAAGTAACCCAAGCAATTTATATTAAATTTTGGAAAGTTTTCTGTTCATGCTTAGAAGGTGTCTGCAGGTATTCCAGCCGTCTTGGAGTTTTTACAAGACTGTGCGACCAAGGACTGGCCATTAGTACATTAAAAGTGCAGGTTTAAGCCTTGTCTGTTTTCTGAAGCAACCCCTGGCTTTAGACCTGCTAGTTAGCAGGTTCTTTAAGGGGTTAGCTAGGATCAGACCCGTTCCATTCAAAATTTTGCTAAAATGGGACCTGTCGACAGTATTGCAAGGTTGGATAAAATGGTCGCAAAGGGAAGAGCTGTCCTTAAAATGGGTCACGCTCAAAACTCACTTTTTAGTGGCCATATCAACAGCCAGACGCATTAGCGAGCTGCAGGCACTTTCCATGAAGGAGCTTTTGCTGCAAATATTCGAAGACAGACTGGTATTGCGTACAATACAAATAATACAAAAACACTGCGCTAACTAAGATGACAAAAACGGAAAAGCGGCTACATACGTTTTGACAAAGAAACAATAGAAGGAAAAAGTGTAAATGCAGCGCTGGGTGAAAAAAATGGAAAAAATTAACAACAATTAATGTCAAGTCCACATATCTTTGGATACAATGGTGCGTGAAATATTAAATAAATCAAAAAGTCTCAAAGTGAGGGGTGGTGAAAAATGGTAGTGTCCAATAGTATCAGAACACGGAAGGGGTCAATTCTGAGTGGTAGATGGCAGGCGTGGGCTGGCAAGGTGGTGTAAATCCATAGAGGAAACTGACATCAGTAGTACTCAATAACAGTGAATGAGAAAAGATGGGTACTCTTACCGGATAGGTTGGACTCCCCTGTCAGCGACATGGAGCCAAACAGGCGGTAAGCCCGGCATGGCCAAGGAAAGGATTTCCAAAGGGTGGAGCTGTTGGGATGGACTTCCAACGAATCTCCAGGGGTCATCAACCGAACCTCAAGGAATCTTCCAGGTAGGTCATCCAAGTGAGGGTTCCGAACTCCAGGTTCCGGAGGCAGGGTATGCCGCAAATGGCCCAAAAACGCTCACATCCAGGTAGGTATGTAAGAAAAAATTAAAACTACCGCATAGTGCAGGTAAAAAATGGAGGTTTTTTATTTATTAAAAAACTCTACAGGTAAAAACGTGATCACATAGAGAACAAAGAGCAGCATGGAGAGGGGGCAACTGCCGACTTGCCCCAGTTGAAGACTAGTTGGTCAAAACGCAAGTCGGGCGGTTGCCCCCTCTCCATGCTGCTCTTTGTTCTCTATGTGATCACGTTTTTACCTGTAGAGTTTTTTAATAAATAAAAAAACTCCCTTTTTTACCTGCACTATGCGGTAGTTTTAATTTTTTTTACATACCTACCTGGATGTGAGTGTTTTTGGGCCATTTGCGGCATACACTGCCTCCGGGAACCTGGAGTTCGGAACCCTCACTTGGATGACCTACCTGGAAGATTCCTTGAGGTTCGGTTGATGACCCCTGGAGATTCGTTGGAAGTCCATCCCAACAGCTCTACCCTTTGGAAATCCTTTCCTTGGCCCAGCCGGGCTTACCGCCTGTTTGACTCCATGTCGCTGACAGGGGAGTCCAACCTATCCGGTAGGAGTACCCATCTTTTCTCTTTTACTGTTGAGTACTACTGATGTCGGTTTCCTCTACGAATTCACACCACCTTGCCAGCCCACGCCTGCCATCTACCACTCAGAATTGACCCCTTCCATGTTCTGATACTATTGGACACTACCATATTTCACCACCCCTCACTTTGAGACTTTATGATTTATTTAATTTTTTCCTGGTATTGCGTACAGATCCAGGGTTTTTACCTAAAGCGGTGTCAAAATTCCACAGGACTCAGGAAATTGTTCTGCCTTCTTTCTGTGGGTCCCCAACCAATCCAAAAGAAACAGAATTCCACCAACTGGACGTGAGAGCCTGTGTCTTATATTATCTGGAATTGTCAGAAAGCATTCCGAAATCCAATGCTCTATTTATTTTGCATTCGGGGAAAAAATTGGGGTTCCAAGCTTCGAAAGGCATAATCGCATAATCTCACAAAGCCCCACGTATATATTGCACTGCTATATTACATGCATTGGTCACAGAATTTCTCTACTGTATGTTCAAAATAAATGTTTAAAGAGTTAAGAAAATAAAGAATAATAAACTCACATTAACCACGTACATTTACTGTGCGGCTGTGTCTCCTGTGAGCAGAATCACGTACAGGTACTTGATTCTGCAGTTGCGGGTCTGCGTGCTGTTTGACCCACTGCCGCTGTGATTGGACACACCGAGAGCTAATTAGCAGGTCCTGCGGACCCGATGTCCGCCGGGCCCAGACGATTGTTTCCAACAGAGGCAGAACGGTGGTCTGCCGATGTAAAAAAGTCCCCAGAGAGCCTCCCCCACTTACATTAGGATCCCGAGAGAGCCTCCCCTTACATCAGGGTCCTCAGAGAGCCCCGACCCCCCCTTACATCAGGGTCCCCAGAGAGTCCCCCCTTACATCAGGGTCCCCAGAGAGCCCCCTCCTTACATCAGGGTCCCCAGAGAGCCCCCAACCCCCCTTACATCAGGGTCCCCAGAGAGCCCCCCCTTACATTAGGGTCCCCAGAGAGCCCCCCCTTACATTAGGGTCCCCAGAGAGCCTCCCCTTACATCAGGGTCCCCAGAGAGCCCCCCCTTACATCAGGGTCCCCAGAGAGCCCCCCCTTACATCAGGGTCCCCAGAGAGCCCCCCCTTACATCAGGGTCCCCAGAGAGCCCCCCTTACATCAAGGTCTCCAGAGAGCCCCCCCATACATCAAGGTCCCCAGAGACCCCCCATACATCAAGGTCCCCAGAGAGCCCCCCCATACATCAGGGTCCCCAGAGAGCCCCCCCCCATACATCAGGGTCCCCAGAGAGCCCCCCCATACATCAGGGTCCCCAGAGAGCCCCCCCCATACATCAGGGTCCCCAGAGAGCCCCCCCATACATCAGGGTCCCCAGAGAGCCCCCCCCCATACATCAGGGTCCCAGAGAGCCTCCCATACATCAGGGTCACAGAGAGCCCCCCATACATCAGGGTCCCAAGAGAGCCTCCCCCCATACATCAGGATTCCCAGAGAGCTCCCCCATACATCAGGGTCCCCAGAGAGCCCCCCCCCCTCATACATCAGGGTCCCCAGAAAGCCTTCCCCCATACATCAGGGTCCCCAGAGAGCCTCCCCCATACATCAGGGTCCCCAGAGAGCCCCCCATACATCAGGGTCCCCAGAGAGCCTCCCCCCCATACATCAGGGTTCCCAGAGAGCCCCCCATACATCAGGGTCCCCAGACTTAACCCGCCCCCCAGAGGTTCCCCTGTACCTGGCTGTGCACCTCCAACCCCCAGCACAGGGGGAGGTGGCGATAGGCAGCTCTATGGTGCCTGTGGATCTCACTGGGGCTTGTAGTTCTCTTCCTGATTCTGTACAGTGGAGAGGTGAGGGGCCTCTGACCCGGGCAGCAGTCAGCAACAGTGTACAAGCAGAGCAACTCACTTGTACACTGAAGAGTGAAACTTGTAGCTGCCCGGGTCAGAGGCCCCTCCCCTCTCCACTGTATACCATCTGGAGGAGAAATACAAGCCCCAGGGAGATGCCGCGAGCACCATAGAGCTGCCGATCACCACCTCCCACTCCCCCCACTGCATTCAAACTGAAACCCAGAGGCGCAGGGGGGGATGCTGTGTCTTGGGCCCCCCACAGCGGCAGAACGGCTCCGCCGCAGCACTGCCAGCAGCATACCCCTAGATCCGACGAGCATCTCTCAGGAGCTTCTCACGGGCCCCCTACTGGCCGCGGGCCCTCTGTTGGCGTCCGAATGCCCGAATGGTCAGTCCGCCTCTGCTCGTTAATCCTTTCTAGTGCTGTCCTGGACAGACGACTAGAGAAAACCAGAGTTAGACTTATCGGTAACTCTGGTGGGCCGCTGACCCCTGCCCTAAGGGGTATATCTGTTCTTCATTTGCAGACTGCCATATCCAATGTCTCATGGGTAAAATATCCCTTACTCATCCAATACTTTTGATAGGGGGGCTGCATCTGAGACTTGAAGGAGAGCCAAGACTCTCTAGGTCAGTGGTTCTCAACTCCAGTCCTCAGGACCCACCAACAGGCCAGGTTTGCAAGATAGCTGAAATACATCACAGGTGATATCACTTGCTGCTCAGTGATTGCAGTATTCTAGTCTGCAACTCCCCAAGGTAATACTTAAAATCTGGCCTGTTGGTGGGTCCTGAGGACTGGAGTTGGGAACCACTGCTCTACGTGGGGTTTACTTCTTCTAGACTTCCTTGCTCCAGATGAGATCTCTTTGCAGTCCAACTTGGATAAAGACTGTGCTATGAAGACATGCACTCTAAGGGCTATCTCTTCGGCCAGGAAGTTCACTAAGGATCCTTTTGGTGACTTACAGCTCCTGGTGGGATCCCCTCCAGTCAAGTTGGAGTAAGGATTGAGCCATAATGTCAATCTTTCTAGGGCTACAGCCTCAGCAGGAAGCTTGGCCAGAATCGGGGGCCTTTAAGGCTCCTTGACAGCTTGCTGCTCCCAGATGGAATCTTTCAGTCCAGTTTTGAGTGAAGTCTGTCCTGAAGGCAGCCTTTCTATGGGTTATTTTTCCTTAGGAGGTTTGCCGGGATCTGGACCTTGTGCTGAGAGGGATCCTTGTGGCTTTCTGCCCAGTACGAATAGTATTTATATCCATAGTGGGCTGCAATCTGAGGCGGCTTCGGCATTCTATGAGAACAAAAGACTTGTTCCCATCATATGCAGGATCACCAAGGATAACTGGTGCCATGCCATAGATATTGAGATACTTTGAGCATGTTCTCAAGCTACAGCTTTACTGAGAGTTTTAGGACATATTTGCCACTCTCCCTAGCACAGGCCTCAAAATTCCAAGTCCTGAACTGCTAGCCAGGTCTTAAGAGTTACTTGCCACCAGTTGCCCCACCCAACCCCTGCCCCGCCCCTAATTCCACCCTAATCATACCCTCATACATTTTGCAAAGGCATTCGATACAGCCCCCCATAAGTGCTTAATCTACAGGCTGAAGTCTGCAGGCATGGACAATAAGGTTTGTTCTTGGGTAAAAAACTTACAGGGGCATGTCCAAAGGTTAGTGATAAACCTCAAGGTTCTGTCTTGGGACCAATTCTATTAAATTTATTCATAAATGATATAGAGGATGGGATAAATAGCTCAATCTCAGTTTTTTGCGGATGACACAAAAATAAGTAGGGCGATAATGTCCGATCAGGATATAGAAATTTTACAGACAGATCTGAACAAAATAATGGAGTGGGCCAATACATGGCAAATACATTTTAATGTGGAGAAATGTAAAGTAATGCACTTGGGGCAAAAAAACATAAATGCAAACTATTCACTAGGGGGAGAGCCGCTGGGGGGGAAATGAAGGATGGAGAAAGATCTGGGGGTCCTAGTAGATGACAGATTGAGCAATAGCATGCAATGTCAAGCTGCAGCTACCAAAGCTGGAGGAATATTAGCATGCATAAAAAAAGGGATATACTCCAGAGCTAGAATGATAATCCTACCACTATATAAAACTCTGGTTAGACCACATCTGGAGTATTCTCTCCAGTTCTGGTCACCAGTCCTCAGAAGGGATGTGCTGGAACTGGAGAGAGTCCAAAGAAGGGCAACAAAACTAATAAGGGTATTGGAGGACCTTGATTACGAGGAACGACTGCAAACGACTTTCTCGCTGGAAAACAACACTTGTGAGGAGATATCATAGCAATTTACAAATATCTCAATGGTGATCCCAGCATAAGAAAAAAACGTATTCTGTCTCGAGGGGTGTAAGAGGACATGGGGACACACTATGAGATTGGAGGAGAAGCAGATTAACCTTAAACTGCACAGGGGGTTTTTCACTTTCAGGGCAATAATGATGTGGAACTCTCTTCCACAATTGGTGGTGGCTGGTATGGATATTTTTAAGAGACTCTTGGATGTGCATCTTAAAGAACATACAGGGATATGGGAAATAATTATAGATACTGACACATGTGCACCTACACAGGTTGAACTGGATGGACTATTGTCTTTATTCAACCTTACCTACTATGTAGCTATGTAACATTATCTCATGAAATGGCACTGTTAAATGTTTTATGCAGAATTAAGTTACAAAAAGAAATAATAACGTTATCAGTGCAGCATAACAGTGGCACGTCTCAACGCCAAGAGCCTCAATGATCCCGCCAAGAGCTCCTCCCTCTGGAAGGAGGCCTCCAAAGCCAAGGCTGGTATTCTCTGTATCCAGGAAACCCATTTCCACAGGGGTGATGCCCCTAACTGCTACCACTGAGAATACCGGCACATTTTCACAGCATGTGGTTTGGAGAAGAAAAGGGGGGGGGGGTCTTTCTGGCCATTGGGAAGTCAGTTTCCTTCCACCTTTAAAAGCTCTCTTTTGGAAGATGAGGGTAGATACATTATTCTCACTGGTGACTTGAACTCCAGACCGTACACCAATGTCTCTGTGTATACACCCAATTCTCACCAGCTGCGCTTCCTCCAAATGGTTTTCAAGTTGATCTCTTCTGTTAAGTATGGTCAATTATTGATGTGTGGGGACTTTAATTTGACAGTTGATCCGCATCTAGACTCCAGCTCCCCCTCTCAGGGCGATCTGTATCCCTGTAGAATCTGTTTCATTCTGAAGGGGTGTATGATGTCTGGAGGTGCCAACATGCTAGCAAATGAGATTACATGTTCTTCTCCTCCAGACATCATTCATATACTCACACATTGACATATTTGTTACTGACCAGTGGCTTTTTCAGAGGGTTTCCTCATCCTATATTCATTATATCACCTGGTCGGATCATGCGGCTGTTTCCATCTCCATAGAGGATCAGGATCCCCTCTCCAAGACACCCGTGTGATGCTGTAATGTTAGGCTGTTACAAGATTATGGTGTTTCTAAGGTAATATCTCAGAATCTCCAGGACCTTTTTTTCCATGAATGCACATTCGGTATCTGACCCCTATGTCCTCTGGAATGCCCATAAGGCCTTCATCTGAGGAATCTGCATCCAACAAGGGTCCAGAGCCAAGAAAAAAAATTGAACTCTAAATTGTCTGACCTTCTCTCAGAAATTCATGTTTTGGAATCTCGTAACAAATCCTCTCCCAGCCATGCCACCTCGTCTACCCTTATTGAACTCAGGCAGGGAATTGAGAGCGGACTTAGCGGATCGATATGTTCGGCACCTCGGATTCCTTAAACTTAATCACTATGCCAATGCCAAAAGGCTGGAGAATATCTGGCCAATAAATTGAACATTGCTCAGGCCAAATCTAGGATCCCCTATCTAATCTATCCCACGTTCAAATCCAAACTCATGAACCCGCAGGACATAGCAGATGAGTTTGCTAATTTTTATAGTGCCCTCTACAATCCCCGAGAAGACCTGACTACCCCTTAACCCTCCTTACCTGACATGCAAAACTTGAGCAAGCTGCATCTTCCCTTCCTCACTAAAGAGTTGCTCCATGCACCCATATCTAATCTGGAAATCTCCAGAACCAATGGAACTGTCCATTTTTAATTTAATGATTGAAGCTATCTGCTCTAACACAGATATCATGGGCTTCAACCTCCGTGACTCTGTTCACAAGATAATGATATGATATGATCCTCCTTGTGACCAGTGGTGACAGGTGGTATATTTGGGGGGGTGGGCAAAAAAACAGTGCTCTTTGCCCGAGCCCACCCTTTTTTGAATCGTATAAAAAAAAAAACCAAAACAGGGTAAAAGCTGCGCTCGGATTTTAAGAGATAAAAGTAAATTAGATAAGCTGCCAGCACCCTAAAAAGTCCAGTATCTGACTCCCAAAAGTATAATAAACAGCAAAGTGCAGCGCTATAATTATATATGTTATAAAAAAAAATAAGATCTCACCAAGTGACATAACATCAATCAGTGAACAAACATTTACAAATCAATCAATAATAAACAAAACATAAATCACAAGTGCATGTGAAAAAAATTATTGAGAAGGAAGTCCAAAAGTTCTTGATACATCCACAGGTAAATAAAGAACACCCATCCAGGAAAAGTTGTGACAAAGGTGCCTATAGATGATCCACCAAGAAGTGTGTAAGTAGAATCTGCTTACCGGACGGCGATGACTGCTATTACGGCAGTCTCGCCCAGCATAGGGATTATGGTCTCCCAAAACCAGGGGTACAATGCAGGACCGATAGCTCTAACAATCCATCATTACCTTCATTGCTTCTGAGCTCTTTCTCTGCTCCACCCCTCTTCTTCATCTTCTTTCATCTTTCTGGCGCGAGAAAGATGAAAGAAGAGGGGTGGAGCAGAGAAAGAGGTTAGAAGCAATGAAGGTAATGATGGATTGTTAGAGCTACCGGTCCTGCATTGTACCCCTGGTTTTGGGAGACCATAATCCCTATGCTGGGCGAGACTGCCGTAATAGCAGTCATCGCCGTCCGGTAAGCAGATTCTATGGCAGCACACACTGGGTTGTGACTCCGCCCCCACAACCTGACAGGATTGGTTAGCTATAAATTTGAAGGGGAGACACCCCGCTGCATTCTCTGTAAATATATCACCATAAAACGGGGTGGGAATCTGTGTGCGGAAAGGTGAGTATACAATTTTCCGTTTTCCTGATGCCTCCATGGCAGCACACACTGGAAAATAACTCGCCAGTCGGGTGGGTACAAGAAAATAATATTTATTCCTTATAATGCGGAAGAATTGGCTCTAACAACGGATCTACCGAAGTCTGCCATAGCCACGTGAGCAGAATCTACTCTATAGTGAGAAATGAAAGTATGTCTGGAGGACCAAGTTGCTGCTTTGCAAATAGTCTCCGGTGAAACCCTGCAATACGCTGCCCAGGAGGTAGCCACTGCCCTGGTCGAGTGAGCCCTGATGCCTTCAGGAATTGCCATATGATGCATGGAGTATGCCTTCTTGATGGACTTGACTAACCAGGAGGCGATGTATGTGAAGTAGCCGCTTGACCTCGTCTGTTTCCATGTGGAATGACCATGAGGGTATCCGTCTTCCTAAAAGAATTTGTAGCCGCCAGGTAACTAATGATGGTTGTTTTAACATCCAGAGGATGAGGTTCACCCTGATCATTAGTGAAGGATGGTAAGACCAGGGGCGTAACTAGAAATAGCAGGGCCCCATAGCAAAATTTTGTATGGGGCCCCCCTGCAAACAGCCCCCCCACAGTTGCCCTAGTGTCAATGCAGCGTGACCTGTGCCACATACAGCGTGACCTGTGCCCAATGCAGCGTGACCTGTGCCCAATACAGCGTGACCTGTGCCCCATACAGCGTGACCTGTGCCCCATACAGCGTGACCTGTGCCCAATACAGCGTGACCTGTGCCCCATACAGCGTGACCTGTGCCCCATACAGCCTGGTCTGCCTGTGCCCCATACAGCCCCACCTATGCAGAGGAAGAGGCAAGCCACCCGGATCAGCAGAGAGCGGGATTGCCCGCTGTAAAAGCTTTCATTTCAATTTCCTGTCTTCCCGGGCTCATCGTCACATAGCCCCACCTCATGGCCCGACACCTTTGATGACGTCACATGTCCCGCATTGGATCGGCGTTCTGTCTATCAAAGGCACCAGGCCAAAAGGTGGAGCTATGTGACGTGAGCCCTGGGAACACTGGAAGTTCTAATGAAAGCTCTTACATCGGGCAATTCAGCTCTCTGCTGATACGGACAGCTCGCCTCTTCCTTTCCTCTCTCTTCCCCTGGCTGGGAGACTGTGCCGGCAGTGCTCTTATCCTCACTGGGCCCCACTCGGCTGCGGGCCCCATAGCGCCTGCATGGGTCGCTATGGTGGTAGTTACGCCCCTGGGTAAGACAATATCTTGGTTGTAATGGGAGGAAGTTGCTACCTTCGGGATGAAGTGGTCTGAAGGTCTTAGTACTACCTTATCAGGGAAGAATACTAAGTAAGGTTCTGATGCCATCAGTGCTTGGATTTCAGATACCCTCTTTGCTGATGTAATTGCAATGAGAAAGGACAGTTTTAGAGTCAGATCCCACAGAGATATTGATTCAGATGGAGTAAAAGGAGGATTGGTGAAGGCGTCGAGAACTACTGAGAGATCCCATGATGGAAAAACTGGTTTCTTAGGAGGTTTGATTTTTAGGCAGGCACTCAGGAATTGGATAACCAGCGGATGTAATGCCCATCTGGTGCCTGTTTTGGCCGACAAGGCGGATACTTGTACCTTAAGGGTACTTGAACTTAGACCTTTGTTGACTCCTGACTGGAGGAACTCTAGGATTTGAGAAGGTTCTGGAGCAATAGGATCCCATCCCTTCTGCTGTGCCATTGTAAAGAATTTGTTCCAAATTCTTGTATAGGTGGTGTTGGTGGTACTTTTCCTGGCTTGCACCAGGGTTGATATTACTTCCTGTGAGCAGCCTTGTTCCCTTAACCTAACCCTTTCAACTTCCATGCAACTTCAGATGCAACTTCTCTGGAGCTGGATGTAGAAATTGGCCTTGAAATAGTAAATCCGGAGTTACCGGAAGAAGGATTGGAGGTTGAAGGCTGAGCTGCAATAGGGTCGTGAACCATGGTCTTCTCGGCCAAAGAGGGATTACCGCGATTACCGTGGCTGAAGATCTCCGAAGCCTGGACAGGAATCTTGCAATTAACGGAGTTGGCGGGAATATGTACCCCAGCTTGAAGTTCCATGGGTGAATTAGACAATCTATCCCTTCGGTTGAAGGGAAAGATGCTCTGGACAGAAACCTCCGACACTTCGTATTCACAGGAGTGGCTGCTAAGTCGATCTCTGGCACTCCCCATGTCTCCGTAAGAAGAGAAAAGGCCTGGAGACTCAGGGACCATTCGTTGTTTGAAAGAGTCTCTCGACTCAAGTAATCGGCTAACATGTGCCGCAGGAACATATATTGCTTTTAAGTCTGCTAGGTGTGCCTGTGCCCATTCCAAGATAGGACGGACTTCCTCCATCAGTGTGAGACTCTTGGTACCCCCTTGCTTCTGGATGTAGGACACTGCCACCTTGTTACCCATCCGAATAAGCACGTTCTTCCCTCTGAGGACTGGTGCAAATGCCATGAGGGCCTGGAAGGCTGCCCTGAGTTCCAGTATATTCGATACTATATCCTGGGCCCGGAACTGCCATCGGCCCTGTGCTGCTCGATCTTGACAGTGAGCTCCCCAGCCGCTCTGACAGGCATCCGAAGTAACTATTATCGGATCTGGGGGAACTATCAGCTTGTATTTCCTGAGGTTGGTCAAGTGTGTCCACCACCACACTGATTGCTTCATTGGTCTGGAGATGGTAATGGTCTGACGCATCGATACTCCATCCCACTGCCTCAGAAAGGAGTTTTGCAGAACTCTCATGTGCCACTGTGACCACTGCACCATGGGCAGGGTTGCAGCCATGGACCCTAGCACACTCAAGCAGATTCTGGCTGGAAGATGCCTCGCTGATAGTAATCTCCGCATCTTCTGTACTAGAGGCTGAATCTTCTCCTGAGGGAGTTGTACCCTGTTCAATTTGGTGTTCAGATCCGCTCCCAGGAATACCATGTTTTGGGTGGGTTGTAGACTGCTCTTTTTCCAGTTGACTAGCCAACCGAAGTCCTGGAGAGTCGTGAGCAAGATTCTCTGATGACATAGCAAAGTTTCTTGATCTTCTGCCAAGAGCAGGATGTTGTCCAGATAATGGTGGACTCGCAGACCCTTTTCCCTGAGGAATGCAACCAAGGGTAGGAGGACCTTGGTGAATGTCCTAGGAGCCGACGAAATGCCGAAAGGAAGGCACTGGAATTGGAAGTGGCTTTTGTTGATGGCAAATCAGAGGAATTTTTGAAAGACGGGATGAATTGGAATATGTTGATAAGCGTCCGATAAATCTACTGACAGCATGCCAGCATGACAGCATGCCAGGAGTATGGACAGCAGACTCTCCATTTTGAAGGCCTCTATTTTTATGTTCCTGTTGAGATTTTTTAAATCCAATACAGGACGTAAGTCTCTGGTCTTCTTCTTTACCAAAAATAGTGGGGAATAGAACCCCCTCCCCTTTTGATCTGATGGAACCTCCAGGATTGCCCCTTTCTCCTTCAATTCCACTATATATTTTAATAGTAACTTCCTCTTGATTAGTGAAGATGGCAGTCTTGTTGATTGGAAGTGATTTTTCGGAAGTTTGCCCATAAACTTCCACTTGTGTCCAAATTTGATTGTGGAAAGAGTCCACGGGTCCTTTATATGGCTTGACCAAATCTGTACGAAGTCCTTGAGCCTGGCGCCCACCTGTACTGGGTGGGCAGGCGAACCTTCAAAAAGACTTCTGCTGCTCCCCTGCCGGGGTAGGCTTGGACTTTTGCATCCTTAGAAAGGAAGGTCTTGTGTTTTTCCAGTCTCTTCTAAACTCCCTACCGGGACGGTAGGATCTAGCTTCCCTATATTTCTCAGGAAGGTTGCGCCTGAAGGACAGACCCTTTTGGGACTTGGGTCTCCTGTCTGAGGGAATTAATCCCGACTTCCCTCCTGTCACCTTCGAGATAGTGGTGTCCAATTTAGACCCGAACAGGTTTGAGCCATCATATGGAATTCTGCACCAGTTTGTTTTAGATGCAGTATCGGCCATCCATGGTTTCAGCCACAGGGCCCTTCTTGCCGTGACTGAGGCTAGCATTGATCTCACCGAGGATCTTATAAAATCCACTGAAGCTTCTGCCACGAAGTCACCTGCCAACTTGATCTCCTGAAGAGAAGATATTATCTTGTCTACTTCAGTACCGTCTTGCAGATCTTTCTCCACCTTGGTTGCCCAACCTGATATGGCTTTAGCCACTGCTGCTGTGGTAATTGCTGGTCTGCACGCGCCCCCAGCAGTGGAGTATGCTTTCTTTAATTCCAGATCCTATTTCCGATCCAGAACATCCCGAAAGGAAACCGCGTCTTCAATAGGCAGAGTGACATGCCATGCAAGACGCATCAAGGAGGAGTCAACTATTGGGGCGTTCATCAATGAATTGACTTTTGACTCCTTCAGAGAATACATTTTTGTCAGTCTGTTGGTGAGACTGGTCCGCTTATCAGATCTTTCCCACTCATCTTTAATTAGATCCTCCAGTTCACCTATAAAAGGAAAATTCTCTGGTTCTTTCCTTAAATTTGGGAAATAATTCCGAACTTTCTGCGGTTCCGCTTTATCTTCTTCCCAGCCTATCGCTTCTTTAACTGACCTTGCGAAAGGCTGTACAAGGGAGAAATCAAAACCTGCTGACATGTCCTGATCCTCATCTCCTGAGGAGGGTTCTGATGCCTGGGGTTGAAGGTCATCCGCTACCGATGTGCTGGGCGTAGGCCTATCCATTAGTGGTGCCGTTGTCTCCCTTATGGATTCCCGCACAGATTCTCTTATGAGCTCCGTAGCCACTCTTGCGTCTAATTCCTTGTCCTTTGCTGCTTCATTGAAGCAGGATCTGCAGACTAGTTTCTCTGGCAAGGCCGGCGCGCCGCATACCCAGCAAGCATTTGCTGCAGGACGGGTGTGGCGGCTCTGGCGGTGTGATGAAGGAGACCGTCTGCGGTGTGACCGACTATGACGGGAGCGGCTGCGTCTTGAGCGGCTGTGACGTGAGCGGCTATGTCTTTGGTGGCCGGAAGAAGATCTTGAACGGCTTCTGCGAGACTTCTTGCTTGACGCATGACTTGATCTCCCTTCACGCCTGGAACTTGCAGCTCTTGACCTGGTAGGGCTGCCAAAAACGCAGCGTTAGTGGTTGGCTCTCTTTTTCTCTCCCCTTCTTCAATACTTACCAATGACGGATGGCCTCTTACCTCGTTTGTTGATGGTGGTCTGCGCGGGCAGTGGTCTCCATAGTGATAGTGACAGTAAGACAGTAAGACTGAAGAGTAATAAGAGAAAAATTTTTTTATTTTTTTTTTAATTTTTTTTTTAAAAAGGCTGTAGACAGTCTAAATCAGATGATTCAACTTACCTGGGCTTGCTGAGTTGTTTTCTGGCAAAGCAGTGGAACGCACGGCGAAATCCAGCTATTTTGTAAGAATCCTCAGCAAAAAACACAGAAATGCCTGTGTTTTTAAACTTGGCGCCGCCGTCGCGGCAAAATGATGCTCCCGCGCATGCGCAGAGCGTCCCGAAAACCTCGGCGCCATCTTGGAGAAGGGCATAACCTTCCCAAGGCAGCACCTAGCCCTGAGGCCAATTGCAGAGCAGAGGAGGAGTGTCGGCGGCCATGACGGTTCCACAGCGGTGGACAGCAAGTGCCAGCAAGCCCCCTAAGCAGGAGAAACATACCTACATACAGAAAAAAAAGGTACAGGCAAAACAAAAAGAAAGGAGACCACAGCAAATATGAAGCTTCTTTAAAGCTTACTGTGCCAGATGTCCAGACGCCCCCTGAGACCACCAGACCGGGGGTTCCCTCCATAGAAGCTCCTTTAGAGACTGTACAGGAGGGACTTCCAAACAGGAGAGGCTTGAACCTGCTGGGGCGAGTGCGGTAAGAGGCTTTTTCTTTAATCTTGACAACAGGAGCCAGCTTGCTTCCCAATCTGTCAGGTGAGGATAAAAAAGAGAATGCAGCGGGGTGTCTCCCCTTCAAATTTATAGCTAACCAATCCTGTCAGGTTGTGGGGGCGGAGTCACAACCCAGTGTGTGCTGCCATGGAGGCGTCAGGAAATTATTTTTCCTGACAGACTCCATGACAGCCTACGTGTGGGTTAACCCCGCCTCCTCTCCAATGCTATAGGACCCCATTCCCATAAATGAGCACTCAGCACTAGCTACTGCGTTCCTTTTTTGTCCTCCTCCAATGGACCTACATATGATGTTCGCGTCCGATCGTATGGATCCAAGATGGTGGCATACCTCATGCGGTGCAGCTCAGGGCCCAGCCACGGGCGGGTGAGTAGCGTTAAGAGGCTGGAGTAATACCCCTGTGGTGGAGGGATGGTCGCCTCTGTATGCCGGATAGATGGACGCATCAACGGCTGGCAAGGTCGGCAACAATGTTCGTTTTCTCCATGGCAGTTGTTGTTTGTGTGGTCTGTCTTTCCCTCAAAAGCTTCCCAGTTCATACATAGGCTTGTGTTTGCCGTTCTTCGGCCGTTTTTACCCCTCATGGCGGCTGGAGCGCTTGTGCGTTCCAGCTCGCCTTGGCACTTCCGGGTGCGGCCATCCGCACTGCTCGCGTATGCGCAGTAGCCTCCTTGGGACCGAGGCTTTGCTCGCGCGTGCGCAGAACGGCGGATCGCTCGGCAACCGCACATGCGCAGTACGGTCGCCGCCCTACGGCGCAGGCGCGAGGTAGGGGCGATGACGTCACGGGCGGGGAATTTAAATTCCGCTCCTAGCTCCTGCATAATGGGAATTCCCTGGCAGTGAGTGGGAGTGGAGCGGTTTTCCCCAGTCCTAGCCCTGGTCTATGCTTAGGTGAGTGCCTGCCTGCCTGGTTTTAATTAGGCAATATGTATTATTTTGAAAAAAAAAAAAAACGTGTATACATATATATATATATATATATATATATATATATATATATACATATTTTTTTTTAATTTTTTTTTTAAATATAAATAAATATACATATGGGGAGAAATATATTAAATATATAAAAATATACATATAAATAACTATGTAGTATATTATGGAACATGAGTTGATTTATTAATTTTTATTTGGCATGTGCACATTTATTTGTTTTGGGGAGCAAGATTATTTTCATAATTCCCCTCATTGGTGCCTTGGCTTTTTCATGGCATTTTTGGTCTGCAGACCACCCCTACTGTGTTGCTCTTCGTCCAGAGATCATGGACAAGTCACCGCCTTTAAGTGGCCAGCCCTCACGCACAAGGTATGTGCTTGTGAGGGGAGGGGTTGAGGTTCAGTCGCAAATGCTTGCGTTTTCTGATATTATGTCTCGCCTTTCCCCTCCCCCTTCTTTGTTTTCTTTCCAGCCCTTCTAGATCTGACCTTCAGATCGTGGTCCAGAATGACAGAGAGCTTGCCAGGCCACAATACCAATCATCTTCAAGATCCAGACGAGACTCTCCGTCTGGAAGCCACCACCAGGGGAGACCTTCTCATTCCTCCCCCAGAACACCGCTCCCACCGCCATGACAGCCGCTCTGATCGAAGAGCCCGCTGGGGATGTGGAACACGAATTCCGGAGGGCAAGTCACTGTGTGACCGTTGCTATGCCCGTGCGGTCAGGGAAAAAGAGACGAACCAGCGTTTGGAGTCTCTCGTAAAACGTGTGCTGCAACAATCCCTGAAAGAGATGGAGACACCCCACACGCTGAGCCAGTCTTCTACTTTATCTGGCCCTCCGGCTGACGAGGCCCGTGATAATCCAGGCACTTCTCAGCCTTACCTTGCCTCTCTTGACTCTTCGGATGATGATATTCAGGAAGAAGTGGAAATCGGAGGCTTTGACTTCAGTATGGTTTCGCCATTAATAAAGGCAATCAAGGGGACCCTTAAGTGGGAAGATCCCTCCACCCCCCCAGCTAAACAGAAATTTTTTTTTAAACATTTGGGGAAAGAACGCTCAAATTTTCCGCTCCTTTCTGAACTAAAAGACATCATAGATGGGGAATGGAGTAAGACGGACAAGAAGTCCTCCATGTCAAATAAAACCTCCAGATTATATCCCTTCAAGTCAGAGGAGGTGAAGTATCTGGAAAATGCTCCTCTGGTGGACGCAGCCTTAATGCGTTTGGCCAAACATATTACTCTCCCTTTGGAAGATGCGGTGTCCTTCAAGGATGGTCTTGAAAGAAGGATAGACCAGGATTTGAAGAAAATTCACGGGCTGGCCGGCACGGGCTGTAAACCGGCCCTGGCACTTGCAGCCATGTCGAAGGCCATGGAGGCCTGGATGGAGAATGTGGATTCCTTCCTTAACGGTGTTTCGGAGGAGCTAGCTGGAAGCTCAGCGGCTGCAGAACTGAAACTAGCGGCAGTCTTCCTGGGGGAGGCATCCATCAATTTGATCCGCCTATTGGCGCGAATTATGTTGTCATCGGTCACGGCCAAACGGGCTTTGTGGTTACGTCCTTGGCTCGCTGACCCGGTTTCCAAGCAAGCCTGGTGTAAAATCCCCTTTGAGGGATCTTCACTGTTCGGCAATAAATTAGACAAAGCCATAACACGGGCCACGGGGGACAAGTCAGGCTTCCTCCCCCAGGACAGGCGTCTACTTGGACGGAAGAAACCCCAGTTCAGAAGACGCACTCCGGAGCGATCTAGGGAAGCACGCTCATACAAGCCCGGTCGAGACTTCAGGAAAAATTGGAGCAGAGGGCAGGCATCCTTTCGTAAACCCGCTAAAGGCCAGATATCCAGCGGTCGTGAGCAGGCCATTTTGAGATTGCGCCCGCCCAGGCGGGTCGGGTGGGGGCTCGTCGGCTCCTCTTCCAACACGTCTGGGTGGCCTCAATCTCGGACTTTTGGGTAATAAGGACAGTCTCGTCAGGTCACAGATGGACCTTCTCCAGTACTCCTCCCCCCAGATTTGTCTCCACTCTTCTTCCTCGGTCAGAGGAACAGAAACAGGTGTTGCTGTCCTATGTGGACCTTCTGAAGACTCAGGGTGCAGTGGTACACGTCCCGAAGGATGAATGGTTCCAGGGGATATACTCCCCTCTCTTCTTAGTTCAAAAAAAGAGTGGCTCTTGGCGCCCAGTCATAGACCTGACCTGCCTCAACAAATTTATAGAGCACGGGAAATTCAAAATGGAATCCCTGTCAACCATCCAGCGAGCCATACAGACAGGTGATTGGATGATTTCCATCGACTTGAAGGACGCTTATTTCCACGTCCCAGTGGAAAAAGAGTTTCACAAATATCTCCGATTCCAAGTCGGGCAAGATCATCTTCAATTTATCTGCCTCCCCTTCGGGCTGACAACGCCCCCCCGAGTCTATTCAAAGGTTCTCTTAGCCACAGTAGCTCTCATAAGATTAAAGGGGGTACATCTTTACCATTATCTCGACGACCTCCTAGTATTGTCCCAAAGCAGGGAGCAGTTGCTGGCCCACCGGGAAGAAGTGATCTCCACCCTGTCCAGCTTCGGGTGGCTCCTGAACTTAGCAAAAAGTCATCTAAACCCAGCTCAACGCCTAATATACCTAGGAGCTCAGTTCGACACAGTGGAAAGCACCATCTCCCTTCCACTACAGAAAATCCCGGCTGTTCGAGACAGAATTTCTCGGGCCCTACACGCCCAGCGCCTAAAAGCTTATCAGTGCCTGGAAATTGTCGGCACGATGGTCTCCACGACTCCCATGGTCAAATGGGCCTTTTGGAGATTACGTTCCTTCCAGTCAGGTTTCCTACAGGAATGGAAGACAGGGGACAAGAATCAAGTTATCCACATAACATCGACAATGAGGAACAGCCTCTTCTGGTGGCTTCAGCGCAAAAACCTTCTGACTTGCCATTCCATTGCTCCCATCTCTTGGGTCACGGTCACGACCTATGCCAGCGGTACCGGTTGGGGAGCTCTCTGCGGATCGAACCTTTCTCAGGGCAAGTGGGATACCTGCCTCCCCGACCCAGGTTCAAACGTCCTGGAACTTCGAGCGGCCTGGTGTCTCTCACCTTCTGAAAGGGGAGTCAGTGTTGTTAAGGATGGACAACACCACGGCGGTTGCTTATGTGAAGAGGCAAGGGGGTACCCGGAGTTCCACTCTCCTTCGGGAAGTAGAGCCCATTCTATCGTGGGCACAGAAGGTTCTTCTGCAGTCTTTGTCCCAGGAGTCCAAAACACTCAGGCGGACTTCCTATCACGCACCGAGTTGGACAACAACGAGTGGTCCCTCCATGTGCAGACGTTCAAGTTTATCTTGTGACTAGGAATCGATCCCGAAGTAGATCTGTTCGCCTCCCTTTACAACTTCAAGCTGAAGAAGTTTTATACCAGGGGCCGCTGCAGCCAGGCCTTCGGAACAGACGCCCTGACGGATCAGTGGAGGTTCAGGAGGGCATATGCCTTTCCACCACTTCCAGTTATCCTGAGATTCCTGCAGAGGCTCCGAGTGGAAGCAGTCGAAGTGGTGACAATAGCTCCATATTGGCCTACAGGCCTTGGTTCCCTCTCCTTGTCCAACTCAGTTTTCGGGACCCAGTGCCTCTCCCTCTCAGGCCGGACCTTCTTTCTCAGGGGTCAGTCCTGCACCCTTGTCCGGCAGTGCTGAGACTGATGGTCTGGTTCTTGAGAGGGAGAGGCTGGAATCCCTTGGCTGCGCCTCTAGAGTGATCTCCACCCTCATGAGTTCAAGAAGATCTAGCACAAATAAGGTCTATGGTAGAATTTGGTCCAAATTCGTGGAATTTTGCTCTGCTAAGGGCAGGTCTTTTAGACACCCAGAAGTTCAAGATGTTCTCAGCTTCCTTCAAACAGGGCTAGATCTACCCTTATCCATCAGCTCTCTTAGGGTCCAGGTATCTGCACTATCGGCCTTCTCCGGTTCTTCTTGGGCGGTTCATCCATTAGTTCGGCAATTTTTTTGCGGGGCATCAAGACTCAAGCCCCAAAGGAAATCCAGATTTCCAAAGTGGGACCTTCCACTCGTCCTTGACTCAATCTCTGGACTCAGTACTACTCCCCGCTCTCTATCATAGACTTCTCAGCAAAAGTCGCCTTCTTAGTAGCCGTCACCTCGGCTAAAAGGGTCTCTGAAATCAGTTCACTGGGTCATGAAGAACCCTTTCTGACGTTCTTCCCGGACCGTGTAGTTCTCATCCCTATGCTGGGTTCTAACCCGAAAGTATCTTCGGTGTTCCATGAGAATCAAGAGATCGTCTTACCTACGTTTAGGTCCCCGGGGTCCTCCGAGTCTCATCCTCTGGATGTAGGAGAAGCTATAAAGGAATATCTGAAAGTTACTTCTCCCTTCAGACGTTCTGATCATCTCTTTGTTTTACACTCGGGCAGCAATAAAGGGAAGAAAGCCTCAACCAGGACACTCGCAGCCTGTATCGTGCAGACCATCCAGCAAGCATACAGGGCTAAGGGCTTGGCACCTCCAAAAGGTGGCCTCTTGGGCCTCTATTAACACATTTATGTCTCATTACTGCATAGAGCCTGCTTCACTGTCTTCTGTAAACTTTGGTTTGAGAATCCTATCGGTTGATAGGACAAATTAAAATTATGATTTGTTCAGTATACCCACCCGTGTGGTTGGCTAGTTATTTCCCACACGTAGGCTGCCATGGAGTCTGTCAGGAAAAAGGAAAATTTATTATCAAATACTTACAGTAATTTTCCTTTCCTGATGGACTCCATGGCAGACGGAGTTCCCACCCATTGGTCAAAAAGTAGGCTAGTTACGGAACGCAGTAGCTAGTGGTGAGTGCTCATTTATGGGAATGGGGTCCTATAACATTGGAGAGGAGGCGGGGTTAACCCACATGTAGGCTGCCATGGAGTCCATCAGGAAAGGAAAATTACGGTAAGTATTTGATAATAAATTTTCCTTTATATGTCTCGTCCCAAACTTTGCAGAACTTGCTGAATGAAGGGCTAGCTGTCTCGCATACACCTTCCACTGAAATCCTGGCATAACTGCCCCAAAGGCTGTAACCTGAGCAGAAAAGGCCTGCTTCCTGCATGCCAATCTAATCACCCTGGTAAACCAATAGAAGATGGCTGAAGAACCTGAAGACGAAATAAAAAGATTGTCCACTTTCCTCACGTTTTTTTTTGCATGTACACTGGTAGCAAATTGTCCATGTGTAAGGAACTGAAGTCTTCCTGCTGTGTACTCAGTGACTACTTGGAGGAACTGCCCCCAGTTTTCCTGTAAACTGGATACCACTTTAAAGGGCCGAACTGGCCTACCGAGATAGCGGGAAATTTCCCAGTAGGCTGCCTGCCCTGGGGCCGCTTTGAGCTGTGGCCACGACCGCCCGGCCGTTGGCCCATTGTTGCCAACCGTCTGTTAATTTACAGGCAGCCCATAAAATTCAGCCTGTTTTAGGGCTGCCCGTAAATGGCCATTACGGACAGTGGCGCCCATAAATAATATGGCTGTGGGCTGACATGTCAACTGCCCATGCACTGTTCCGAAGCTATCCGGGCTCGGGAAAGCCAGTACACGCTCTGCCATTTTCAGGCAGATGGGCACAAGCGCGGTGACATAATGGAGCCGGCAGTTCCATTTTTAAATGTAAGGCACTCGTCTCCATATCATTGCCGGGTAAGACCGGACCCCTCCACAGCCTCTGACCACCTCCTGTTACTCTCTTGTACCATGTCTGCACAGCCTATGACCACCTCTTATACCATAAATTGGAAAGGATAACTGCGCTATATATTCCTAATACCTAAAGAATCAGCAACTATGCTGTAAGATATGTACAGTCTCATATAAGCAGTGATATGTAAAAATAACATAATACAAAGAACCAATAGTAAAAATAAATCTGTGAAAATAAAGTCCCAATCCGAAATATTGGATAATCAAAATTAAATATTGCTCCAACAGTGCAAACGGTGAAAGGGTCCCAAGACCGAAAAGTCCTTTCTGTGAAAATGACACTCTGACACACCACAGATAAAATGACACCTCCACCATAAGAAATGACTGCTTACCAGCTGATGTGGATCCCCTATTACGGGAGGTCTATCACTTGGGGCTCAATACCCAGCCAGGGCCTTTGTTTCCATAGGGAGATGTATAGATGGCAATCCCACCATATATCAACTTCTAGGATCACAGGTACAGTGACTGATGCAACTCAATCATAGCAGAAAGCATCGAATTTGTATAAACACGCATTGTAAAATCTTAAACCCGCCGGCTGCAGCAAAACACCCGTCCTTCCGGGACCTATGAAGTGCGGTGACATCAGTATGTCGCTCCACCCAATGCGTTTAGTCACAGATGACATCAGGCCCTGCCCCCAAGGAGATTACAATCTACGGTCCCTAGCTCGCATACATACTGGGTCCAATTTAGACAGGAACCAATTAACCTACCAGCATGTCTTTGGATGGTGGGAGGAAAACCACAGGGAGAACATGCAGACTCCAGACAGGGAGTGTCGTGGTCGGGATTCAAACCAGCGACCCTTTTGCTGCTAGGTGAAAGTGCTAACCACTACACCACTGTGCTGCATTTAAAGCACCCCTGTGCTCGGGTGAAAAGGTGACTACCTAGGCCGCACACACATACATAAACAGCATTCGGACCACACATGTGAGGTATCGCCACAAACATTATAGTGAGAGCAATAATATAGCATCAGATCTCCTGTGTTACTTTAAATCGGTAACCTGTAAACTAAAGGTTAATAAAGTGTCACCTATGGAGATTTTTAACCACTTGACCACTGGGCACTAGGGATGAGCTTCGAGTTCGAGTCGAACTCATGTTCTACTCGAACATTGGCTGTTCGCAAGTTCGCCGAACAGCGAACAATTTGGGGTGTTCGCGGCAAATTCGAATGCCGCGGAACACCCTTTAAAAGTCTATGGGAGAAATCAAAAGTGCTAATTTTAAAGGCTTATATGCAAGTTATTGTCATAAAAAGTGTTTGGGGACCCGGGTCCTGCCCCAGGGGACATGGATCAATGCAAAAAAAAGTTTTAAAAACGGACGTTTTTTCAGGAGCAGTGATTTTATTAATGCTTAAAGTCAAACAATAAAAGTGTAATATCCCTTTAAATTTCGTACCTGGGGGGTGTCTATAGTATGCCTGTAAAGGGGCGCATGTTTCCTGTGTTTAGAACAGTCTGACAGCAAAATGACATTTGGAAGGAAAAAACTCATTTAAAACTACCCGCGGCTATTGCATTGCCGACAATACACATAGAAGTTCATTGATAAAAACGGCATGGGAATTCCCCACAGGGCAACCCCGAACCAAAATAATAAAAAAAAAAATGATGTGGGGGTCCCCCTAAATTCCATACAAGGCCCTTCAGGTCTGGTATGGATATTAAGGGGAACCCCAGCCAAAATTTAAAAAAAAAATTGACGTGGGGTTCCCCCTAAATTCCATACCAGACCCTTCAGGTCTGGTATGGATTTTAAGGGGAACCCCGCGCCCAAAAAAAAAAAAAAAAACGGCGTGGGGTCCCCCTAAAAATCCATACCAGACCCTTATCCGAGCACGCAACCTGGCAGGCCGCAGGAAAAGAGGGGGGGACGAGAGTGCGGCCCCCCCCCCTCCTGAACCGTACCAGGCCACATGCCCTCAACATTGGGAGGGTGCTTTGGGGTAGCCCCCCAAAACACCTTGTCCCCATGTTGATGAAGACAAGGGCCTTATCCCCACAACCGTGGCCGGTGGTTGTGGGGGTCTGCGGGCGGGGGGCTTATCGGAATCTGGAAGCCCCCTTTAACAAGGGGACCCCCAGATCCCGGCCCCCCCCCTGTGTGAAATGGTAAGGGGGTACTTACCCCTACCATTTCACTAAAAAACTGTCAAAAATGTTAAAAATGACAAGAGACAGTTTTTGACAATTCCTTTATTTAAATGCTTCTTCTTTCTTCCTTCATCTTCTTCTTCTTCTGGTTCTTCTGGCTCTTCTGGTTCTTCCTCCGGCGTTCTCGTCCAGCATCTCCTCCGCGGCGTCTTCTATCTTCTTCTCCTCGGGCCGCTCCGCACCCATGGCATGAGGGGGGAGGCTCCCGCTCTTCTCTTCATCTTCTTCTTCATCTTCATCTTCTTCTTCATCTTCTTCTTCTTCTTCTTCTTCTCTTCTTCATCTCTTCTTCCTTCTTCATTTCTTCTGCGGGCCGCTCCGCATCCATGCATGGAGGGAGGCTCCCGCTGTGTGACGGCGTCTCTTCGTCTGACGGTTCTTAAATAACGGGGGGCGGGGCCATCCGGTGACCCCGCCCCCCTCTGACGCACGGTGAATTGACGGGACTTCCCTGTGACGTCACGGGGAATGCCACAGGGAAGTCCCGTCATGTCCCGTGCGTCAGAGGGGGGCGGGGTCACCGGGTGGCCCCGCCCCCCGTTATTTAAGAACCGTCAGACGAAGAGACGCCGTCACACAGCGGGAGCCTCCCTCCATGCATGGATGCGGAGCGGCCCGCAGAAGAAATGAAGAAGGAAGAAGAGATGAAGAAGAGAAGAAGAAGAAGAAGAAGAAGAAGAAGAAGAAGAAGAAGAAGATGAAGAAGAAGATGAAGAGAAGAGCGGGAGCCTCCCCCCTCATGCCATGGGTGCGGAGCGGCCCGAGGAGAAGAAGATAGAAGACGCCGCGGAGGAGATGCTGGACGAGAACGCCGGAGGAAGAACCAGAAGAGCCAGAAGAACCAGAAGAAGAAGAAGATGAAGGAAGAAAGAAGAAGCATTTAAATAAAGGAATTGTCAAAAACTGTCTCTTGTCATTTTTAACATTTTTGACAGTTTTTTAGTGAAATGGTAGGGGTAAGTACCCCCTTACCATTTCACACAGGGGGGGGGGGCCGGGATCTGGGGGTCCCCTTGTTAAAGGGGGCTTCCAGATTCCGATAAGCCCCCCGCCCGCAGACCCCCACAACCACCGGCCACGGTTGTGGGGATGAGGCCCTTGTCTTCATCAACATGGGGACAAGGTGCTTTGGGGGGCTACCCCAAAGCACCCTCCCAATGTTGAGGGCATGTGGCCTGGTATGGTTCAGGAGGGGGGGGGGCCGCACTCTCGTCCCCCCCTCTTTTCCTGCGGCCTGCCAGGTTGCGTGCTCGGATAAGGGTCTGGTATGGATTTTTAGGGGGACCCCACGCCGTTTTTTTTTTTTTTTTGGGCGCGGGGTTCCCCTTAAAATCCATACCAGACCTGAAGGGTCTGGTATGGAATTTAGGGGGAACCCCACGTCAATTTTTTTTTTAAATTTTGGCTGGGGTTCCCCTTAATATCCATACCAGACCTGAAGGGCCTTGTATGGAATTTAGGGGGACTCCCACATCATTTTTTTTTTTTAATTTTGGTTCGGGGTTGCCCTGTGGGGAATTCCCATGCCGTTTTTATCAATGAACTTCTATGTGTATTGTCGGCAATGCAATAGCCGCGGTAGTTTTAAATGAGTTTTTTCCTTCAAAATGTCATTTTGCTGTCAGACTGTTCTAAACACGGGAAACATGCGCCCCTTTACAGGCATACTATAGACACCCCCCAGGTATGAAATTTAAAGGGATATTACACTTTTATTGTTTGACTTTAAGCATTATTAAAATCACTGCTCCTGAAAAAACGGCCGTTTTTAAAACTTTTCTTTGCATTGATCCATGTCCCCTGGGGCAGGACCCAGGTCCCCAAACACTTTTATTGACAATAACTTGCATATTAGCCTTTAAAATTAGCACTTTTGATTATTCATGTTCGTGTCCCATAGACTTTAACGGTGTTCGCGTGTTCGAACGAATTTTTTTCCTGTTCGCATGTTCTGGTGCGAACCGAACAGGGGGGTGTTCGGCTCATCCCTACTGGGCACTTAAACCCCCTTTAATAACCAGACCAATTTTCAGCTTTCGTGCTCTCACACTTTGAATGACAATTACTCAGTCATGCAACACTGTACCTATATGAAATTTTTGTCCTTTTTTTCACACAAATAGAGCTTTCTTTTGGTGGTATTTAATCACAGCTGGGTTCTTTATTTTGTGCGCTATAAAAGAAAAAAGACCGAAACTTCTGTAAAAAATGCATTTTTTTTCGTTTCTGTTATAAAATTTTGCAAATTAGTAATTTTTTCTTCATATATTTTGGCCAAAATGTATACCGCTACATATCTTTGGTAAAAATAACCCAAATCGGTGAATATTATTTGGTCTTTGTGAAAGTTATAGAGTCCACAAGCTATGGTGCCAATATCTGAAAATTGATCACACCTGAAGTACTGACGGCCTATCTCATTTCTTGAGACCCTAACATGCCAGAAAAGTACAAATACCCCCCAATGGACCCCTTTTTGGAAAGAAGACATTCCAAGGTATTTAGAAATTTTCACAAAATTGTCATATTAGTAGGTTATTTCTCACACACAGCATATGCATACCACAAATTACACCCCAAAACACATTCTGCTATTACTCCCGAGTACGGTGATACCACATGTGTGAGACTTTTACACAGCGTGGCCACATACAGAGGCCCAACATGCAGGGAGCACCATCAGGCATTCTAGGAGCACCCAGGCCAATTCTGACATTTCTCTCCTACATGTAAAAATCATAATTTATTTGCTAGAAAATTACATAGAACCCCAAAACATTATATTTTTTTTTAGCAAAGACCCTAGAGAATACAATGGCGGTCGTTGCAACTTTTTATCTCGAACGGTATTTGCGCAGCAATTTTTCAAACGCTTTTTTAAAAAAAAAAAAAACAGTTTTGTGCTTTAAAAAATAACAAAATAGTAAAGTTAGCCCAAAATTTTTGCATAATGTGAAAGATGAAGTTATGCTGAGTAAATAGATACCTAACATGTCACCCTTCAATATTGCACACGCTCGTGGAATGGCTCCAAACTTCGCTACTTAAAAATCCCCATAGGAGACGTTTTAAAACTTTTTACTGGTTACATGTTGTGAGTTACAGAGGAGGTCTAGGGCCAAAATTATTGCTCTCGCTCTACCGATCGCAGCGATACCTCACATGTGTGGTTTGAACACCGTTTTCATATGCGTTCGCTTCTGCATGCGAGCACACGGGGACAAATTTTTTTTTTTTTTTTTATTGTTCATTTTACTTTATTTATTTTAGTTTGAGGCTTTTTTCCAAAAATTAAATTTTTTAATCACTTTTATTTCTATTACAAGGAATGTAAACATCCCCTGTAATAAGAATATGGCATGACAGGTCCTCTTTACAGTGAGATATGGGGTCAATAAGACCCCAAATCTCACCTCTAGGCTGGGAAGCCTGAAATGAAAAAAAAAAAAAAAGATCCTGGCTTCGATCGTAGCGGTGACTCGGTAGAAGCACCGCAGGGCGGCGGGAGGGGGGGGACGTCCCCTCTCGCCTCCCGTAAGAACGATCAAGCAGTGGAACAGCCGCTATGATCATTCTTATGCTGTAGGGAATCGCCGGCTGAAAAAGATGATATCTGAATGATGCCTGTAGCTGCACCCATCATTCAGATATCCCCGCACAAAATCAAGGACGTCGTATGACGGCCGGCGGGCGGGAAGTGGTTGAAACACATTTTTTTAACACAAAATTGTCTATTTTTACAATATTTCTAACACATAGCATGTACATACCAAAAATGACCCCCCAAAATAGATTCTCCTACTTCTCCTGAGTACAGCGATACCACATGTGTGAAACTTCCACAGCCTGGCCACAAACAGAGGCCGAGTATGGCAGAGTAAGGCAGAGTATGGCTGGGTATCACCGAGTATTGCAGAGTATGGTGGGGTGTTGCAGAGTATTGCAGGGTATTGCAGAGTATTGCGGGGCATTGCAGAGTATTGTGGGGCATTGCAGAGTATTGCAGGGCATTGCAGAGTATTGCGGGGCATTGCAGAGTATTGCAGACTATTGCGGAGCATTGCAGAGTATTACGGGTCATTGTAGAGTATTGCGGGTCATTGTAGAGTATTGCACAGGGTATTGCAGAGTATTGCGGGGCATTGCAGAGTATTGCGGGTCATTGTAGAGTATTGCACAGGGTATTGCAGAGTATTGCGGGGCATTGCAGAGTATTGCGGGGCATTGCAGAGTATTGCGGGGCATTGCAGAGTATTGCAGACTATTGCGGAGCATTGCAGAGTATTGCGGGTCATTGTAGAGTATTGCACAGGGTATTGCAGAGTATTGCGGGGCATTGCAGAGTATTGTGGGGCATTGCAGAGTATTGCGGGGCATTGCAGAGTATTGCAGAGTATTGCACAGGGTATTGCAGAGCATTGCAGAGTATTGCACAGGGTATTGCAGAGTATTGCGGGGTATTGCAGAATATTGTGGGGTATTGCAGAGTATTGTGGGGTATTGCAGAGTATTGCGGGGCATTGCTGAGTATTGCAGAGTACTGCACAGGGTATTGCAGAGTATTGCGGGGTATTGCAGAATATTGTGGGGTATTGCAGAGTATTGTGGGGTATTGCAGAGTATTGCGGGGCATTGCAGAGTATTGTGGGGCATTGCAGAGTATTGCAGAGTATTGCGGGGCATTGCAGAGTATTGCACAGGGTATTGCAGAGTATTGTGGGGCATTGCAGAGTATTGCGGGGCATTGCAGAGTATTGCGGAGTATTGCAGAGTATTGCGGAGTATTGCGGGGCATTGCAGAGTATTGCACAGGGTATTGCAGAGTATTGCACAGGGTATTGCAGAGTATTGTGGGGTATTGCACAGGGTATTGCAGAGTATTGTGGGGCATTGCAGAGTATTGCGGGGCATTGCAGAGTATTGCGGAGTATTGCAGAGTATTGCGGAGTATTGCGGGGCATTGCAGAGTATTGCACAGGGTATTGCAGAGTATTGCACAGGGTATTGCAGAGTATTGTGGGGTATTGCACAGGGTATTGCGGGGTATTGCAGAGTATTGCACAGGGAATTGCAGAGTATTGCAGAGCATGGGGGGGATGGCTGAGCATGGAGGGATGGATGGATGTGACTGTACATGTCACTGAACAGCGCTGGGGGCACTACACATCCAGCCCACAGCGCGGCTCCCATCCGATCTCTCCCCCTCTGTACTGATCGGTACAGAGAGGGGAGCGATCACATGGTAAACGGCCGCGATAAGCGGCCTTTTACCGTGATTTGTGGACCGCCGGGGGGGTGGGATGGGATGTTCCCGTGCGCGCACCCCAGGGGGGCGCGCGGGAGCAGTTTTCTGGAATCACGTCATATGACGTGATCCCAGAGTTATCCAGCCACCCTGCAGCCGTCATTTGGCTATGGGGCGGTTGGCAAGTGGTTAAGCACCATAATTTGTCGCCATTGCACGAGTGTGCACAATTTTAAAGTGTGACATGTTAGGTATCTATTAACTTAGAGTGACATCTTTTATTTAAGAAAAAAAAAAAACAATGGGTATTATATTGTGTTTGTGTGCACTAGAATTCAATAAAGTGTATTTTTTTCAAAACAATTTGCATTTAAAAAAACTGCTGCGCAAATATTGTGTGACATTAAAAAAATTGCAAAACCCACCATTTTATTCTCTAGGGCCTAAATATATCATCTTTGGGGGTTTTGAGTAATTTTTTTTTTTTTTTAGCAAATAAATGAAGATTTTTACATGTAGGAGAGGAATGTCAGAATTGGCCTGAGTGGGAAGTAGATAAAACCCGGCTGGTAATGTCTCTGCAGCTTTTACTTTTGTAAATTGCTACATAATGAAAAAAGTGTTCCACAATAATACAAAATGTACGCGACACCTCAGAACCCCCCTAAGGGCCTGACATTGAAAACTGGAAAATAAAAAAAAACTGAGCTCTTGGGTGAGGTTATTGGCTGCTATGGATAAGAGCCCCATTTTGTTTGCTTTCTTTGCTCCAGTTTTCATAAATCAGCCCCAATTTTTGCACATTCACGGAAGATAAAAAAAAAAAAAAAAAAAAAGTGCAATAAAAATATAAAAAAAAGGAAAAAATACATAGCAACCAATTATGCTCCTTTTTTTTTCATCCCAGAACATGAACCTTGATTGGTTTGAAGAGACCCACAATCAACAGTTCTTGGTCACCTTTGCAAGTATTAGGATCACCTGTATACATAGCAGTCCCCGGCCAATCAGCCTGAAGCCCCGCCCTCTCTCCAGGGTATAAATCTCAGGTCAGGGCTGAGGGTCAGTACTGCAAGTGATCATCATGATGGGTTCTTCCAGGGTAGGAATGGGCTTAGCACTGCTGTTGTGGAGCTTCAGTTTGTCCTGGTTGCTGTGTGATGCCAATGGACACTTTGAAAGCTCCTCTCTCCTCCACTGTGCTCTGGACAAGATGGAATTGTCCTTTTCTATGCCTGTTGAAGGGGCGACCTCTTCCCTGAAAGTGTTGGGTAAGTCCTTTTTAAAAAAAAAAAAAAAAAAAATTGCTTTCGTTCTTAACTTCTTGTGGTTTAAGGGTGGGAATTGCCAAAAGTAGGGTTGATGTTCCTACTAATTGGCTGGTAGCTCACAGAACATGGTGGATGGGAGTAGTACATGTAGGCTAGGGATCAGTGTGCTATTATCCAGGATATGTACTAGAATGTAGCCAGTGTCCTGAGATATTAAAGGTCTAGTGACTGTAATAAAGGAAGTATACCCATCCAAAGTGGAACTGAAGACTATTCTTACTGTCCCATTGGGGAGATTTCCCTTCACTACCTGTACCACAGACAAAACAGGAAGTGTGTTCTCTGCAGGGGGCTGCTCCCTGGAGTCTAGTTTGAGTGACAACTCCAATGGTTGTGTGTGGGGTTTTTTTTTTTTTTTTTGTTTTGTTTTTTGTTTTTTCTGCAATCAATAGGCTGCCCTACCCATGATGCATGAAGATGGACAAGGAAAGCTGGCTATTGGCCTGGTTCTTCACAGGCTGGAAGCTCTCACGTTGGGTGTTAAGCCCCAGTGCTTGAGATTCCAGTAAGCTCTGGTATACCATCCAGCCTCTTAGAATTTTACAGGCTGTGGGCCGTAGGGCTGGATGGTGTGCTGATTCCTTCTGCCTGCACCAAAAGACAAGATCTTAACATGAACAGATTGATCTGACTTAATGTACAACTGAAGGTAAAACTTTTTTTTTTTTTTTTTTATTATATAGATTAGAACACCTGTCTGTGCCCCCTCCATTGGGGAGATTAACCCTATTTACCATTGAAAGGTTAAAAAAAAAAAAAAAAAAAAAAAAAATTCTTGCCCCAGGGGGAAATCTTCCAATGGGGCTACTAGTTCTGGGGGTCCCCAAGAAATTCTGTTAATTTGCATGGATTTCCTCACTTCCTGTTTTGGCTAAGAGACAGGAAGTAGCAGGAAATCTCCCCCAATGGGACAGGGGTTATAAACCCCCCCCCCCCTTACTGTGCTACTATGGGGTACCTAATAAATATAAACTGTTCAATCAACATTACTATTTATTAAATGGGAAGGTATGTTAATTTTGCTACACTTAAGTTACTTTCTGGCCTAGCACAAAATGATATCATCCCAGGGTGAGGAGGGGCTTTCTCGGCTAAGCACATCTGCCTGAGCTAAGGGCAGATTGATTCCAGGAAGCTTTAAGTGTTACAAAACCCAGGATCCTGCATTCCCTATGCCTTGCCTTCCCAGGGTCATGCAGGTCAGGCTCAGTATAAACACCAGGAGGGCTGCCGCTCCGCTCTAGCCTGGTGGCTGCAAACTCTCCAGCACCCGAACGACTTGCTGGACAACCCCGGACACAGACTACGGGCCGTGCCGCTCTGAGCCCAGGCTCTTGGCCATGCTGTACACCTCCAATGACAGAGCAGCTGGAGCCTGTCGCCATACTGTCCCCACCCTGTCGCCATACTGTCCCCACCCTCAGCGAATGGACTTGCTTCTCCTCTTGGGGAAACGCGTCTCAGGCCCTGCTTTCTGATTGGCCAGAAGGAGAATCTGTGACAATGGTGAATATTCATTTGCTATTGTCACACAACTGGGTGGCCTCAGGGCGCAGAGCCGTGCTTCAAAAAAACAAAACCTTGAAACCCATGTGTCCGGCACCCTGCATGAAGGGGGTGAGGCAAGCAGTGGCGGCTCAGCATTATGGGCCACCACTGCATGCCAAACTGAGCATGTTCAGACTGTCACCTACCCTCAAAGGAAATTGTTTGGGGAGAGCGGAAGGGGAGGATCAGAGAAGACCGGATCACACAGCCTTTTTACACAATGCAGAGTATTAACCCCTTAGGTTCCACAGTGAGTATAACGCGCATGCTTAGCTGCATATACAGACTGATTTTACTGTTGTGGGTTTAGTAACACTTTGAGATGCCCTCAGCTGGTAATTCCAGGGGTTCAAGGTAATTTCTCAAACAAAATCAATCATGGCTCCATTGATGGATGAATTTGCTTTGGATATTTAAAAGTGACTTAAAGCAGAACACACCCCGCCCAATTCAACATAAATCGCACCACTCATTCTGCAGCCAGCATGCCATACATAACTGATCTGTCAGCCCGAAATCCGCTTTGTCCCATTTATCTGTAACTCTCCCTACACTGGAGAAGGAGATGGCGGAGTGTTAGGAGGGAGCAGAGGAGGACACCACCTATATGGGTGGCACAGACCGGGGGCTGTGAGACACACTACAGTGAGCCAGGCGGTGGTATAACTCCCTGCTACCCCCCCCCCCCCCCCCCCTTTTTTTTTAATTTTTTTTTTTTTTTTTGAGGGCATGTTAAACCGCTGGCTGAGCCTCCGGGAGGGATAGCAGCCAGCGGTCTTGCAAACAGGAATTCACCAGGCAATAACGTTAAAGTTATTGCAGAAGAACATGGCTGACATAATTGATGGTAGGAGATCGGCAATGAGAAACTGGAAAAGTTTTTGCCCTGAGTTCTGGTTTTAAATGGTCAGTTTGTGGTGCTCAGATAAGTTCTGCTTTAAAGTTAGAACTAAAGGCAAGGTGTGTGTGTGTGTGTGTGTGTGTGTGTGTGTGGGGGGGGGGGGGGTGTGTTCCCCCCCATCCTTGTCCACTTGTGGAGATTTACTCTCACTTCCTGTTTCTGTTATGAGACAGGAAGAAATCCCCGGGGAATTTCTTCCCCAGGTCACCAGAACTACTGTCACCATTGGAAGATTCTCCTTTGCATCTGGGGACAACCCACAATTTGGTATTTTTAATTTCACTTTTGACGATCATGTAGGACAAATGGAGAGGGTGAATCTTAACTGGGCACAGACAGCAATAAAAACTGGCAGATGTTCTAATCCCTCTCCACTCTGTACAAAACTAAACTTTTTTTTTTTTTTTTTTTTTTTTTTTTTGGTTGTACTTTAAATGTTTGTCTAACAGGGACATTCTATGGTTTGGCTGGTCTAACAACAATCTTGTGCTAATCTGCCTTCAGAAGTGAATGACACTTGGTTTAATGTGCCTTAGTAAGAAATCGACTAACATTTTTATGTTTTGTTCAGATTTACAGGATGAATTTCAGGATCCTGCCAATGATTCTGCTTGTGGGATCTGGGTAAGACATGGACCCAATAACAACACAATGGTGATTGCTGCTGCCTATGATGGATGCTACGTAAGGGAAGAGGTAAGCCTGACATCACGGACTTGGGCTTTTTGATACGGTCATTGGACAACTCATTTCAAAGTTCTAGGCAACCAATAGAATTCTTAAACTATAAGCCTGTTCTCATATATGCTGGTAAAGCATTCATTGGGTGTATGTATAGCTAGAACTCTAGGTCTGTAGGCCAAAGACTGCCTAGGTTTGTCCCCCTTAATAGGTCGTCTGTCTGGTAACCATTGCCACAAATGGGAGATCTTTTAACTGTTGCCAGAACAAGCGGTGAAGGGAAATCAAACGGCAACACCTGTTCTAAAGGGAAGGCATTGCCTTCGAGATATGCCACCAGAAGTCTTCACTTGTGGCATGCTTGACCTGTGCTGGCTATAAGTGGAAAGTGCCAGACTCCTTGGTAAGTGGTGAGGTTTAGACATGGATCAGCACCTTCAGGGGGGTGGGCACTATTCCTCCCACTGACCACAAAGTCTATTGCTTTGTTTACTCCTACCAATGCCAGGGCATCTTCCACTAGCCCCCGCCCCCCCCCCCCCCCCCCCTCAGACTTTGAAAGGCGGTAAACTGGCCCTTTGGTTTCATAGGTTTGGAGACCCCTGGTGTAATGCAGGCTGGGTTTTCTTTTTCTCTAGGATGGGGAATTTTTGATGGTCTTGCTTCTGGAAGAAATTGATGGTGCAGTTGACCAATACAAGACAGAGAAGAGATGTCCAATACAGAATGGTATGTCAAATGTTATAAATGAGGAATCTGCGCAGGGTTGGGTCCTAGTGGTATTGGGAACTCTCATAGCATTGTCCCCTGGAACAAGAGCACAATGTAGCTTCATTTAGGGGGGGGGGGGTTGGTGTTACTGGGACAGGGTATGTCTCACCTAGTTTATGATCTGAAATCCTGACTCTAGATGTACAACGTGTTATAAGCGCTTCTTTCTTGTATAGAACCCCTGGATGCCCCCCGCCCTGATGTCTGCTCTGCCATAGCTGAAAAGGACAAACAGGCCTGCTCTGAAACGCCTGTAACCAGTGACTCCTGTGCTGCAATGGGATGCTGCTACTCCCCAAGTGATGCTACAATGCCCTGTTTCTTTGGCAACAAGTGTAAGTAGGATGTTGCTGGATGCACTATAGTTGGGTAGCCATATCAGCCTAGACATACTAGGTTTTACCTACAGGCTGGCCATTACGACCTGCTTTTTGGCAGGTCAGGTTGCTAGTGCATTGGCCATAGCTAAGTCATTTTAGGATTGCCTTTTCATAATTGAGCAACTTTGAAGCCTGGTCTAGAATGTACTTGTTAAAACCATATTTGCTCAATGCTGTCTTTCCAGCTTGACAACCGTTTTGGCCTAAGCCACGCTTGGTGAGCTTTCAGGTACAATGGACAACCCTCTGGGTGTCAAACTTTCTATGGTCTGCTCTGTATAATTTTGCCCTCTTCACTACAATAAAACTTATCTCTGATCTATGTAGTGACAACCCAATTTTTGTTTTCTACAGTGACCACACAGTGCAGACTTGATGGCAACATGGTGATTGCAGTGTCCAGTGAACTAGCCATGCCATCTCTGCATCTGGACTCCATCAGGGTGGTTGGATTGGACTCCTGCACCGGGCTGACAATAGATACTGGTAACTCCTTTGTGGTGTTCAGGTTCCCATTATCCTGCGCCACAGCGTATCAGGTAGGTGTTGCAATGCAGTATAAATAGCAGTCTTAACCTTATGGTGCTAGCAAGGCTAACCTTTGCACATTGTTATACATGTAGTGCACTACTCCCTTGGGAGCTGTTGGGTGAGATCATACCTTTTCTGTTAACTGCATTCCGTTCTTCCACCCCTGCACGAATCACATCAGCAGTTTGATAACTTTAAACAAAGAACTTTTTATTCTCTTCGTTGCAGTATGTTCCATAATCTTCTCGGAAGTATGAGTTACCTCTTAGTCTTTAGTTCCTTAGAGTAGCTAAGTCCCTTTCCCTTAGTGAACTGACTGATGCTCCTCTGAAAAGCATATTGGTATGCTGGTAGCCCCATGCCTCACCTGCCCATCTTGACTTCTGCAGTCCTCCCATGTCAGTTCAGGAAAGTCCGGATAACTATCCCCGGTCTACTCCATCCTGTTAGCAGCTACTGTACTTCCCACTCCACATGGCCAGAACTATCCCAGCCAGTAATGTCTGGTCCATTTCTCCCGAAGTTTCTTTTGGTGAATTTAATGTTGAACCATCCAGCACTGAGGTCTTTAAACCTTCAGGTTTAGTTCCTGCTATCCAGCGCTGGAGGCCCCCGCACTTCCAGGCCTTCAAGCCTGCACCTTGAAGATTAAATCTTTCCTCTCTGTCCAAACTTCCCAGGCAGAACCACTAGGAGCATGTGACCCTCAGTTTGTGTCCTGCCCCTGCCCACTCAAACTGATTGGTCCAGGGCTGTGCATACAAACTGCCTGCACCCTTGTTTCCAGCCCACCTTCCTTCCATAACTTTCACTGGACAGGGGTGGCATTTCTCAGGATAGAATGCAGGTGGTCACACCCCTCTTTCTACTGACAAATCTCCCAACCAGGCCTAAAACAGGGTAAGGTACTGGCAACTTGCCTAACTAATTAGCACCCACCTAAAGGTGGTGGGCGCTATATACATATGAAATTTGAGACCTTAGGACTGATGCTTGCAGTTCTTGGACTGTATAAACTCTTGGCTACAATTCTGGTGTTGGAGCTGTGAGATCACTTGGTGAAGGTTAATATTGGTTCAGCTTCTTCACCCAAAATGGTGAGGCTGATGGCACCTTTGAACTTTTTAGAAGCAAGTCTTGCTTGCTTCTAAAGATCATTGTGATGGAACTGTCCAGCACCCAGCTTGGGTGCCTCTATCAGTATGCATCTTCCAGTCTGGAACTGGGTACTATAGCTAAGCACCAGAAATACTAGATGACACTAGCTCGAATGCAAACTGGAACTTGCTTTATTGAAAACTCACACAGATCAGGTAGAACCTGATCACAATGCAAACTGAAAATGGGGAATATAGCTAAGGAACAGCCAACAAACTTCATTAAACTAGCCATCTAGGTGACTCGGTGCCCACCTAGACTGTTCAGCACAAAGCCCACAACCCTGGATTACACATCATAAACATCCCACAATGGTTCAAAAACAATTTAGGTGGTCCCAATATTAATTGCTTCTCCAATAGATGACAATTTAACAATAGAATGCACACAAATGATGGACCTGCTTAACACCTTAGACTATAGCAGGAGATCCCAGTATGGGGTTTCTTTGAGCTGATCATATTGACATCTATTAAGTCTCAGTCTAAAGTCATTGCTGGTTTGGGCACAAAAAACCAAATCTGTTTCAAGGAGATGTGGCCCTGGATCTAAAGAGAAACCACCTCATGGGTCCATCCAGACACCCACCTCCCGTAGCGTAGCTTTCCTTTAACGGCCAAGGCCCATAGTCGGCAAGAGGGCCACCCTGCAGGGCCCTCCAAAAGCCCCTGTCCTGGTTGGGTCTGCCAGTCCAGCGTAAATTAAAGCTGGCTATAGACCAGCTGTAATTCAGCCAGTTTTAGTATGACTGTTTCATGATCTAACTATTACCTTCATGAACTGGAGTACCAATTAAGCTACTGCACCATCAACCCTACTCCTATGCTTATCTAAAACCTGCTTAATAGACACTTCTGTAGTTTTCTTGTTTTGTACAAAGCCACCAAATATACTTCACTATAATACAAAAAATTGCAAAGACTTATGGTGGGTGGTATTTCCTTTTTTAAAAGCTCATTGACTACCTATCCTGGTTTATTGGCATTAAACTTTTCTTCACCCAGGTGCCCAATGGTCCAATGAACTATGTGGCCACTATTGAAGCTAGTAAACAAATCATGACATGGCAAGGATCTTCTATTACTAGGGACAGTACAATAAGGTAAGATTAGCAATCCTGCTGTTGCACATGATTTGGGGAGCGGTGTTAAGCACTGTATCTAATACTGTACTGTTTCTCTAGGGTCACTGTGCAGTGCCACTTCATTCAAACGGGTATTGTGCCACTGCTGAGTTTTACAGTCAACACTTTGCCACCACCTCTTCCTGTCAGTACATCTGGTCCTCTTGAGCTGGAGATGAGGATTGCACAAGGTGAGAACACAGGGGGTCAGCTTGCTTGACGCAAGCCAACATGTGCCCATTGGTGTAATGCAGGGGGTATCAAACTTTCTGAACAAAGGTCCAGTTTACTGCCCTTCACACTCCTAGGGGGGCCTGGCATGTGGTCAGTGGGGGTAGAAAATGCCCTGACATCCATGGTAAACAATGCACCTTCATTGGTATTGGGGGAAGTAATGCTGCCCCATTGTCAGTGGGAGGAATAGTGCCCTATAGATGTCAGTGGCAAACTGTCCCCCTGTAGACAGTAGGGGGTGGGGGGAATAATGCCCCAAGAGCCAGATAAAAGCAAAGGGCAACAGATTGGTGACCATGAGTAATGCAACACAAATCTAGAGTCCTTAAAGGAGAATCTGTACTAAATGACTTCACATGGTTGTGGCCCTCCTGCAATATAGAGATGCTTTTGGTTTGCCTTTTTAACATTGTGTCCAGACTCCCCATCCATTTTTATCTAGGTGGAATGACTTCTGTGCTCCTGGATAAAACGCATTGCATATCCCAGGAGGCTTCAGGCTCTTACAGCAGTTGGAGGGGGGGGGGGGGGGGGGGCGGGGCAGAGCGTGTGTGTTCAGTATGACAGTTGTCTAAACTGGAAGGGCCAGCTGGGCTTCTGACAGCAGGTGACACAGGACTAGGCGTGGCAGGGCAACACTGATTTGCAGGACTGAAGCTTTTTGCCGCCAGGAGGAAGACTTTCCTTTGTCAAGTGTTTAGATTGTAACAGCTTGGGCTTCCTCTCCAATTTGGAACAAATGTGTAAAGTGCCATTCCAGTCTACTGACCACACTAGAACCTTCTGCTTTAAAAAAAAAAAAAAAAAAAAAAAAAGTAAAGGTATACAGGACAAAGGAGAAATTCACAATTGTCCAGAGTGATTTTATGAAGCTCTTGACCCCCCCCCCCCCCCCCCCCCCCCAGCAAGGATAAACTGTGCTATACATAGTTGTTCCAACTTGGGTTTCTTGGTGCATCCTTTGAACCATCAATCAAAACCTCACATGGCAATTGCAGTATAGTACATGAAACATGCATGGGGTGGGTGGGCGGGCTAATGGAAAGGTATGTATAGTAATGACTGGAAATGGTCAAGGTGGGTATTCAAAGCTGTGCCACAACTCAAACCCTACTATGCCTGTCCAAAGTCGGCGGCTATCCTCTGATCCTAACATGGCGCTCCGTCATAGGGAGGCTCTTGCTGTTTAGTACTAGTTGACGTGCTGACATTAGAAGGTGGCGGCAGCCTAGTTCTTACTGTGTTAACCTGTTCTCTGCCTCGTGAATTCCCTAGCAGCTCATACTAGCCTCCCTTGGCTTGGACTAAAAAAAGCTGCAACGTGTTGCCAATGGCAATGGGCCACTGTTGTAATTTAGCTAGGGTTATGGACATGTGGTGGTGGTTGGACGATTTCCATTCCCCAGAAGTACCAGGTAGCTTTGCTTGGCACTGAACTTCTTGTTTGAATCAAAACGCCACAGAGGTCAAGACTTCTAACAAAACGGGCCATGTAACTTGTACAGTTTGTGGCATCACCTTAAAGGGGTACGAAAATGGCATGGCTCGCCATAATCTCAAAGCAAGTGGGTGATCGCCTGGCATGTTAATTGGCCTCCTGTTAACATCCGCATCTGGGAATTTACTCCAATCACATTTTGCTTGTGTGGCAGTGGATGGTGTCCTTCATGACTACAAATGTATGACTTGCATAAATAGGCTGCCAAATGAGACTACTTGTTAGTCCACATCTGGTTTGTCGACACTGTTGCCAGTCTAGCCCTGATGAAGGGGACACTTGGACCCCAAACACACTGCCTACTTCTCTGGATTGTACCCCCTGATTTAATAAAATATTGTATCTGGACCTCTTGGCAGTGTGTGAAAATTGTTTGATAGTTTTGATGTAAAACTCCAGCTAGTCATTAACTGCTTCAGCCCCAGAAGATTTTACATTTTCCCCCCCCCCCCCTTTCCTGACCAGAGCACGTTTTGCGATTCGGCACTGCATCGCTTTAACTGACAATTGTGCGATGTTGCACCCAAACAAAATTGACTCTTTTCCCCCACAAATAGCGCTTTTCTTTTGGTGGTATTTGATCACCTCTGCAGTTATTTTTTGCGCCTAACAGAAAGCGACAATTTTGAGAACGCAATTTTAAAAAATATCCCCCAAATTTTTTTTTCTCAGTTTAGGCTGATATTTGTTACACTTTTTTTTTTTTGGTAAAAATCGTAATAAGCGTATATTGATTTTGCGAAAAAGTTATAACTTCTACAAAATAGGGGATAGTTTTGATATAGAAAATTATATATATATATATATATATATATATATATATATATATATATATATCTAATATATATCTATATATATCTATATATATCTCCTGACTGCAACATTCTGGCACACGTCGGACAATTTTGCCACATTTTTGGGACCATTGGCCTTTTTACAGCAATAAAATGCATTTTTACTGTAAAAATGTTATTGGCAGTAGGGGGGGACAGGCAGGAACTGTGTAGGGGAGATGACTGATCGCTGTTCATACTCTGTATGAACAGACTGTCTGTTCTCCTCAGAACTGGAAACTGTTTACACAGTTCTTGGTGTGCCCCTAGCAATCGTGGGAGCCCGACAGTGATGGCAACCGCTGGGCACTCGCATCGGCACCATGGGCAGGCAGGGGCACGCACCCCCTAGTGGCAGCATATGTTACCAACGTAACATGGCGGCAATTCACGCAGCCGCAGTACAACTGCTGCGGCAAGCGGTTAAGGCCTTGTGCCTTCCTTAGGGCTGGCTTCCCCAGGGTTGAGAGGTGTTTGTTGCTCCTTCCCCAGGGTTAAGAGGAATTTTGTTTGTCAAGCAAAAGGTACTTCCTTTTTCAAGGGTCCCTGAACCCAACCACTTGAGAACTTTATAAACCTGTTGCCCTTATATGTAACATGTATGTTATGTAATGCAGATCTCAACTATGCCTCATACTACACTGATGCACAGTACCCAGTGGTCAAGGTGCTCAGAGACCCAGTCTACCTGGAGGTTAGCATCATCGGCAGAACAGATCCCAACCTGGTCCTTGTCCTGAATGACTGCTGGGCCACCAGCTCTGCCAATCCTACACTCCTTCCTCAATGGCCCATCTTGTTTGACAGGTGAGTAAACTGTAGAATGAGTATATCTTGTCTACCTTGTACTGATCTCAATTCTAAATTTATTTTTTTTTTTTTTTTTTTTTTTCCTTCCAGTTGCCCTTTTAAAGGAGACAACTACATGAGCCAGCTGATTCCCATTGGCACTCCTTCACAGGCTGTACCTATACCAAGCTACTACAAGCGCTTTGTGGTCAGCACCTTCACATTTGTAGACTCCACCACCCAGCTTGCCCTTGAAGGCCTGGTAAATGAATACAATGTATTTTTAGTAATCTTATCTTAATGCTTTGCTGTGATTTTTAACTATATAAACTTGTCTTCAGGTATACTTCCACTGCAGTGCTTCTGTCTGTGTTCCATCTGCCAGGGACAGCTGTGTGGTTTCTTGTGGTCAAAGGAGAAGTGAGTATCTTCAAGGTGTCAAACCATGACTGGTGGCAGAATCTTGGGGGGTTTTCATAACTCCTTTTTAAAAGGGGGAAACTTGGTCAGCTTGCTTTCAAAGAACTACTATGGAATTTAAACTTTGACTTATTTTTTAGGACGAATGGCTGAACTTCAGTCTCTGCAGAACACAGTGACTTCTCAAGGACCTGTTGCATTTGTTTCTGTGGAGGATAAAGAAATCCTAAAACTGGAAGGTAATCTGAGATGTCATTTTGGTGGGGGTTCTTCAGTTGGGATTCAAGAAATTAAACTTTTTTTTTTTTTTTTTTTTTTTTTTCTTAGGTACTGATCCATCAAGTTACTCCCCCTTGGACCTGGCTAGAGCACTAGTCACTGCTGGGGTTGTTGGGTCTGTGGCTGTTGCTGTTCTAGGCTTGTGGATTTACTGCAGGAGTCAAACATGGAACATTAAAACTGCAAATGTTTAAATAAAATTTTTTTTTTTTTCTAATCCTGTCTAATGGCTTTATTACCAACATGGTTCCAGAAAGGTCTAAAATAAAGTTCAGCTTTGTGGCTTTAAAATTTCTGCCATCCCAAAGTACAAAAACCGGTTATCTTTCTAAGTGGATTGGCTATGAGAACTCTTGCTAGCTAAGCTATTCTGCCTCAGTTTTGATATATTGGTCCAATCATGCGATAAGCTTGAACGCTTTAAGGTGACAAACCTTATTCCAGCAACTAAAGCCAAGCAGTCGGTGATACTGATGGGAAGTTCACCTTGTGAGTCAACTGGGGGACTTTATTATGCTACCTAGAAGACTGTGACACCAGGAAGGTACCACAGACCGTGTCTAGGGAAACCTCCATAGATTGCCAGGGACACAACCACCAGCCATAACTTTGGCTGGGGTAGGCTCATCTCCCACCTTTTTGGTCACTTGAACTTTTGGCTTTTGTCTATGGTCACATGTCCATCCTGGGCTGCCTCAAACCTAGCCTCCACTTTCTAATGTCTTTATTGGCTACTCAATGGCAGAACCTTATTTTTCAGCAATCACCCAATATTCCCAATGGTATTATGAGGGTGTACTGCAGTTAAACTGATAATGCCAGGGGCATATTATAGTTATTAAAACATGCCCAACTGAAGCCAGTCTCGTGGGGCATGTGTTAAAGCCCAGTATAAATAGACTAATCTTGGAAGGCTTTGACTGGGGTAAGCAAGGGTGGGGACTTCTTCTGCCTAGTGCTGAGTGCCTTCTGACCCCAGACTTGGTAGTTGTAGGCTTGCTATTTTTTTCCCATTTATGTCTTTCAGGACAGCACCATAGAGAGACCTTGACTCCTCCCCTTCTGAGGAAACACCGCCTTCAACTTTTAGATTTAAACCTCACCGCTTCCCCCCCCCCCCCCCCCCCCCCCCCCCCCCGGCCCCTCAGTTCTGGTGTTTCCTCCGGTGGGGAGACATCGCAAGGAACCAGGGCTAAACAGCCAGGGAGGCTGAGGCTAATTGCAGGCTGAGCAGAGGGGGGTGGATCGGGCGCTCTCTCTCTCTGTCTCTCCTGCTCATTTTCCTAAAAAGACTGCAGTCTAAGGGGCTAGTGTGGCTGGGTACCTTTTAAGACTGCACCTCACGCTCCTCCAGCTTCTCTTAGTGAAGCTGTAAGCTGGAGGGGTCCGTTTTCGTTTTGCCTAGCAGTGGCATAGGCGGAGGCACAGGAGACCGCCCTGCACTAGCAGCCAGCGTGGGAGCTCTGAGCGCTGGGTCGGAGGGCGGGTGACGTCATTTCCGGCGGAGGTCAGTGCTTCTGTCTGACCCGTGACTTCCGGTCGCGGTGATGAAAACGGACCGCGCGTTCGGCTGGTGCTGCCTCTGACCTGCTGTGGGGACAGCATACAGAAGCTTGGAACACCACTGTACTCTAAAGGAGATGTCGGAAGCAGAGGCTTCAAGAACCGCTCCCAGGAGAATCCTGCACCAGCCACTCCAAGGTAAGAGGAACCCTGGGGTGGTGTTCCCTTACCGCTTCCTGTAAGCTCCACAGGTGTAGAACTCCCCTTGGTGGTGAGGGGGGGGGAAAGGGTTGTGACTGGGTCCCTGGTGGTGGTCGGTCCCGGGAAGTGCACCCCTGGTGGCCCTCCGTGTTAGTGCTGGTGGATAAGTTTGCTGATTGCTCCCTCTTTTTTTTCTCCCTTCGCCTTTCAGGACAGCACCTTGGAGAGAGCGTAGCTCCACCTCTTAGACAGGAAACACTGCGTGACAACGCCCCTTTAAAAAGCAGCTGCTTCCACCATGCCATCAGTTTTAGTGTTTCCTCCGCCATGGTGGAAGCACTGCTTGGGGAACCAGAGGGGCTGCGCTCTCTCCAAGGAGAGGGTTTTGGCAGGACCTCCACGTTTGGATACTCAGACCAACCCAGCTCCTTCCCTTACGTGAGGAGGGTGCTCCGGTGTCCCTTCCTTCTCCGGCTCACAGGAGTAATGGTCTGCCGGAAGTTTTCCACCCGGGGTGTTCGGGGGGCCGCGGTTGTGCTCAGTAAGAGCGTCCATGCCAGGCCTCTGCATGGCGGCGCCGAATCCCGGACAGCAGGTGATGTCAGTTCCGGTGGGCGGATACTTCCGGCGGGGCGTAGCAGCGATTGGTTCCTGCTGCTGGAACGCAGGAGGAAGGGGCGGGTCCTCTGGCCGGGACTTCCTTTTGTTTGGCACATGGAGCCTAGTACACAGTGCAGCAGCTGCGGATTGCACTATGGATACAGCGGAATCGTCAGCAGCAATGGCGGATGCAGGCGCCCAGGTTCCCGGCCAGGCCCAGGTAGGAGAGGTGCGGTGGCACCTCTTTCCTTTTATATCACTGGGTGTTTTATCTTTGATGTGATTATTCAAAACCTGCTGCTGTCTGCTATGGGGTAACAGTTTCCATTAGCAGTTCAGCAAAGGAGTGAGACTCTGGGCACTTAAGGTGTTGGCTGGAGGTGCTACTTTTCTCTGAAGCCTTAGTTCTAAAGGACCTGGGTTTTTTCTTGTTTCTCTGTTTCAGAAAGCTACTGCCAAATCAGAGAGAACAGGGAGAAAGTGCCCCTCATGCAAAAATCCTTTAAGGGACTCTTGGCCCAAACCACTGTGCAAATCCTGCATTGTGGATTTAGTAAAAGAAGAATCCTCACAAGAGTGCAAAGAACTCTTATCTTCTGTGAGGAAGGAGTTAGCAGAGGCCCTAGGGACAGTGCGTTCCCTTGTAAAGCACGGCCAGAGTTCCAGCCAAGAGCAGAGTTCTCACTCCAGTTTCCCTCAGTCCACTTCCAGACAGGTGGAAAGTGAGTCGGAGGAGGAAAGGGAAAGCATTCCACCCTCAACCATTGATTCGGAGGAGGAGGTGGAAGAAGAGTCAAGATCATCTAGATATAAGCTGTCACTTGAGGAGGTGGATGAATTACTCAAGGCAATTTATACTACCCTGGAGATCCAGGAAGAAAAGGCTCAGCTGTCTGTGCATGATAAGATGTACCTGGGGCTGGAGGAAATTAAACACAGGGTGTTCCCTGTGCATAAAGTGTTAACAGACACTATTAAAAAGGAATGGAAGAACCCAGAGAGAGGACAGTTTTTTTCTAAAACCCTCAAAAGGAGGTTTCCTTTTGAGGAGAATGAGGAACTATTGTGGAATAAAAAACCAAAAATAGACGCTGCCTTTTCTCAAGTATCTAGGAAGACTGATTTAGCTTTTGAGGACATGGGTATTCTCAAAGATGCTATGGATAAGAGGGCAGATGGGCTACTGAAGAAAGCCTGGGACTCATCTCTAGCTAATCTTAAGCCAGCAATGGCGGCTACGGTTGTGGCTAGGAATCTGGAGTGCTGGTTAGAGCAACTTAAAAATCATGTTGTGGCAGGTACCTCCAGAAAAGACTTATTGGAGTCCTTCCCTACCCTGCTTAAGGCAGTAAAATATATGGCAGATGCCTCTGCAGAATCTATCAGGATGTCAGCCAGGTCCTCTGCGCTTGTTAACTCAGCAAGAAGAGCACTCTGGCTAAAGACCTGGTCAGGGGATTCAGCTTCTAAAGTAAAACTGTGCGGAATTCCCTTTTCAGGAGACCTGATGTTTGGGCCAGAACTAGAGACTGTCCTTGACAGGACAGCAGACAAGAAGAAAGCTTTCCCACAGAAGAAGAAAACGGTACAGCAGAGGAAAAATTTTCGTCCTTTTCGACAAACCGATAAGGAAAAGGACCACACACAGAAGAGACCCTGGTCTTCTCAGAGAGGAAGAGGTAGAGGTGGGGTACTCTTTAGAACCCCAGAACAAACCCCTAAAAAACAATGACCATCTAGTAGGGGGGAGACTACAGGACTTCTTACCAATCTGGGAAAAAACAACAAAGAGTCCTTTTGTTCTGGGGTTAGTCAAAAAGGGTTATCAATTGGAATTCTCACAAAGCCCCCCAAGTCGGTTTTACATCACAAACCTGCCAAAGGATCGGGAAAAGGCTCTGGCCATGAAGTCTCTGTTACAGGAACTGATGCAACAGAAGGTCATTTCCCAGGTTCCGAAAGATCAAGAGGGGAAGGGGTTTTACTCCCACATTTTTATGGTCAAAAAGCCATCAGGAAAGTTCCGCCTGATTCTCAATTTAAAGGTCCTAAATCGATCCATAAAATACAAAAAATTCAGAATGGATACGATTTTCTCAGTAAGGAATTTGCTAACCCCCAAATGTCATATGGCTTCCATCGACTTGAGAGATGCCTATCTCCATATACCAATAGCGCCCCCATCACAAAGGTTCCTGCGTCTTGCAGTCAATCTGGGGGGAGGGGAGATTTGGCACCTGCAGTTTCGGGCTCTGCCTTTCGGTCTTTCCTCTTCTCCCAGGGTATTCACAAAAGTGATGGCGGAATCTTTGGAGCCTCTGAGACTGAAGGGGATTTCAATAGTACCCTATTTGGACGATCTGCTACTGTTTGCAGACTCAAGGGGTCAAGTAGAGGTCAACCTACAGACAGTTCAAACACATTTAAGAGGTTTGGGATGGCTTCTCAATCTTCAGAAGTCAAACTTAATTCCATCTCAAAGGGTAAGGTTTCTGGGGTACGAAATAGACTCGATAGAACAGAAAATTTTTCTACCCCAGGAGAAAATAGAGAAGATGCAGTTGACCCTGATAACACTTCAATCCAGCGCAGAGATCTCTGTAAGACAAGCCATGTCTGCTCTGGGTCTGTTGACAGCAGCAATTCCTTCGGTACAGTGGGCCAGGTTGCATTCCCGTCCTCTGCAATCGGATATCCTGATGAATTGGTCATACCAGGAACCTCTGGAGAAGAAATTCAACTTGGGGGCAAGAGCAAAAAGGTCTCTCTGGTGGTGGAGGAACCTAGGAAACGTTTCAAAAGGGCTTCCTTGGGTCTTTCCGGTAACCAGAAGGCTGACTACAGATGCCAGCGCCTGGGGATGGGGAGCTCACCTGGAAGAAAAAACGGTTCAGGGAGTTTGGACCAAACCAGAAGCAAGAAGATCTTCAAATTGGAGAGAGTTAAAGGCTGTTCACTTAAGCCTCCTCTCCCTCCAGGAATTTCTAGTGAATCAACATGTCCAAATATTGTCAGACAATATGACGACAGTATTATATATAACAAAGCAAGGGGGCACAAAAAGCAAAACCCTAATGGGTCTAGCGCATCAGATCCTAAGATGGGCAGAGAACAATGTGGCCTCTCTATCAGCAGTCCATCTAAAGGGGACGGAAAACACCTTAGCAGATCTCCTCAGCAGGAAAGAAATAAGGGAAGCAGAGTGGTCTCTCAATCAGGAATTATTCGAAAAGATTTCCAAGAGTTGGGGTCATCCCCAAGTGGACCTCTTTGCAAAAGAGGAAAATGCAAAAATACCAGTCTTCTTCTCTCTTCAGAGACAGGATCAAGCTCTCGGAGTAGATGCGTTAGCTCACAAATGGGACTTCCATCTGTCCTACGCTTTTCCCCCGTTCCAACTGATACCAAAGGTGTTAGCCAAATTCAGATTGGAGTCCACGGAGCTAATATTAATAGCTCCTTATTGGCCAAAAAGACCCTGGTTTTCAACCTTGATGAACCTTTCAGTGAAACCTGCTTGGAGATTACCAATCAGGGCAGACCTGTTGAGTCAGGGCCGAATTCTCCATCCAGATCCAGCTTACCTCAAACTAACAGCTTGGTTTCTGAAGAACAAATCTTAAGACGGAAGGGTTTATCAGAAAGGCTTATTTCTACCCTTCTTGCAAGTAGAAAAAAAGTGACGAGAGACATTTACTTTAAAGTCTGGAAGATCTATAATTCTTGGTGTTCCAGTAAAAACTTTGATTTTCGTACCACATTTTCAGTTTTGGAATTTCTTCAAGAGGGATTGGAGAAGGGGTTAGCAGCAAGTACGCTCAAGACGCAGGTAGCTGCTTTATCAGTTTTTTTGGAAAGAACCCTGTCAGGGGAACCTTTAATAATCAGATTTTTTAGGGCAATGGCAAAAGTAAAGCCTAGACCTGTTGTTAGTTTTCCCAAATGGGATTTATCTTTAGTTCTTCAGGGCCTAACTAGGGCACCGTTTGAACCCATAGAAGAAGCATCATTACGTTTCTTGACGTTAAAGACTATTTTATTGGTAGCAGTAACTTCCGCACGTAGAATTAGTGAGTTACAAGCCCTTTCAATTAAAGAGCCCTTCATGAGATGTCTACAGGATAGGGTAGTCTTAAGGACGGATCCAGCATTTCTACCAAAGGTGGCTTCAGTTTTTCACCGTACACAGGAAATCATTCTCCCTACTTTTTGTCCTTTTACCTTCGGGAGCAGGAGAAGAAGCTTTCCATACCCTTGATGTCAGGAGGTGCCTGCTTAAATATCTGGAAAGAACAAAGGAAATCAGAAAGTCATCCTCACTCTTTGTTTTAATGGAAGGTACTCACAAAGGAGGTAAAGCTTCCAAAAGCACCCTTGGAAGATGGTTAAAGCAGGCCATCAAAGAGGCATACATATCTTTGGGTCTGGAACCTCCGGAAGGGGTATTACCTCATTCTACTCGAGCAGTGGCGGCATCATGGGCAGAAAGGGCTGGGGCATCTCCTGAGCAAATCTGCAAGGCTGCCACATGGTCCAGTTTTTCGACCTTCATAAGGCACTACCGCTTGGATCTACTATCAGCCTCGGACCAATCATTTGGTAGGAAGGTTTTGCAGGCAGTAGTCCCACCCTGAAGTAAGTTTCTCGGTTATCCTCTCCAAGGTGCTGTCCTGAAAGGCGAAGGGAGAAAACCTTAGTTAGACTTACCGGTGACGGTATTTCTACGAGCCTTTCAGGACAGCAGCCTACTTCCCTCCCTTGGTTATCATATGTAAAGTATAATTATAGGACCTGGTAATTGTCTGATTATATTTTCCAGCATGTCGGAGGATTTCTCGGTAACAACTGATGGCATGGTGGAAGCAGCTGCTTTTTAAAGGGGCGTTGTCACGCAGTGTTTCCTGTCTAAGAGGTGGAGCTACGCTCTCTCCAAGGTGCTGTCCTGAAAGGCTCGTAGAAATACCGTCACCGGTAAGTCTAACTAAGGTTTTTTTTTTTTTTTAACTTATTTTACAGGGCAAAGCTACAGAGAAAAGCAAGTCGCCCCACAGTACCAAGAAAAAATGCCCCTTATGCAGAATCATAATGGGGGAATCTTGGTCTAAGCCCCTCTGCAGGGAATGTATAGAGGGGTTAGTAAGGGAGCAGTCTGAAGAACAGTCTTCAGATTTAGCAGCATCCGTTAAGGAGCTTTCTAATACGGTGCAGACCTTTAAGACACTATTTTCCAGTCTTCAGTTGCCACAGCCGCAGGTTATTTCTCCACCAGCACAGCTGAGTGTCCCTCAGTCCTTAATGGATGCTCCCTCGGGAAGTGGAGAGAATCCAGGAGGTGCCAGACTCGAGGTTGAGGAAGAGCCTGATAGCGAGTCTTCAGATCCCCAGGGGGAATCAGAGGGAGAGGAGGTGGAAGGGGAATCCACAAGATCCTCTCGCTACAAGCTTTCCCTGGAAGAGGTGGAGGAGCTCCTAGGAGCCATTCATACCACCCTAGGAATCCAGGAGGAAAGAAAGAAGCTATCACTCCATGACCAGATGTATAAGGGACTAGGGGAACATAAAAGGAAGGTGTTCCCGGTCCATGAGGTCTTGGTCGACGCCATCAAAAAAGAATGGCAAGACCCCGAAAGGAAACCTTTCCTTTCAAGAGCACTTAAGCGTAGGTTCCCCTTTGCAGAAGAGGAGGCGCTGGTATGGAACAAATCTCCTAAGCTAGACGCAGCCTTTTCGCAGGTCTCCAGGCACACTGACTTGGCCTTTGAGGACATGGGGGCACTCCCAGATCCCATGGATAAGAGGATAGATTCCCTTCTGAAAAAAATCCTGGGACTCTTCCCTAGGGAACCTCAAACCCGCCATGGCGTCCACAGTCGTGGCACGAAACATGGAGTACTGGCTGACGCAAATTAAAGCACACATAGAGGCAGGAACGCCTAAGGAAACAATCCTGTCGTCTTTCCCCATGCTCCTTAAAGGAGTAGCTTATCTGGCAGATGCTTCAGCTGAATCGGTGCGTATGTCCGCTAGATCAGCCGCATTGTCTAATTCGGCAAGAAGAGCCTTATGGCTTAAAACGTGGCAGGGAGATACCGCATCCAAGGTTAAACTTTGCGGCATTCCTCTCACGGGGGACTTGCTTTTCGGACCAGGTCTGGAAGCCGTGTTGGATCGAACGGCTGACAGAAAAAAGGCGTTCCCTTTTAAAAGGAAACCGGCAGAGACTAAAAGAAAGTCTCGGCCCTGGAAGAAATTGGACCCCCCAAAATCTGATCAACAGAAAAAGGTGTGGGGACAAAAAGGGAAAGGGCGTGGGGGGGCTATTTTTCGCCCTCCTGAACAGCCCAAAAAGACAAAGTGACAGAATAACGGTGGGAGGAAGATTGGGGGCCTTCCTTCCACAGTGGGAGATGATCACCTCCAACCATTTTATTTTGGAAGTCATAAGAAGAGGGTACAGGTTAGAGTTTGCAGAACCTCCACCATGCAGACTCCTGGTAACCACGCTACCGAAATGTGCAGAGAGGTCAGCGGCTCTCCTTTCCTCCCTCCAGGAGTTGGAGGAACAGGAGGTGGTAGTTCGAGTTCCAGAAGGAGAGACGGGCAGAGGCTTTTACTCCCACATTTTTGTGGTGCGCAAACCCTCGGGGAAGTTCAGGCTCATCCTGAACCTGAAGCCTCTGAACGTCTCGCTCACCTACAGGAGGTTCCGAATGGACTCGATCTATTCGGTAAAAACGCTCCTTCCTCCGAACTGCTTCATGGCATCGGTAGACTTGAGGGATGCCTACCTGCACATTCCCATTGCAGTTCAGTGTCAGAAGTTCCTCAGACTGGCGGTAAATACCAGAGAAGGGACGTTTCATTGGCAATTCAGGGCCCTTCCCTTCGGGCTATCCTCGTCCCCCCGCATCTTCACCAAAGTCATGGTAGAAGTCTTGGCTTTCCTACGGATCAAGGGCATCTCAGTGATCGCATATTTAGACGATCTACTACTTTTTGCCTCTTCCCCGGAACAACTGTCGCAGGACCTACAGTTCACAAGGAACATTCTAGAGGGTCTAGGTTGGCTCTTAAATCTGGAAAAGTCCAATTTGACTCCATCGCAAAAGGTAGTCTTTTTAGGTTACCTGTTGGATTCAACAAAACAGAAGGTCTTCCTGCCAATGGAGAAGATCCAGAAGGTAGACAAGGCAATGTTGTTACTCCAGGGCAGCCAACAAATATCAGTAAGAAAGGCTATGTCAGCCTTAGGGTTACTGACGACAGCACTTCCAGCAGTTCAATGGGCAGGGTTACACTTTCGCCCTTTACAACTCTTCATCCTGAGTATTTGGGACCACAGTCAGGGGTCTTTGGACTCCCTGATAACTATACCAGGCCAGGTCAAGAGATCCCTATGGTGGTGGCGAAGAGAGGCCAATCTCTCACAGGGTCTGGAGTGGGTGCTGCCGGTGTCCAGATGCGTCACGACCGATGCGAGTGGCAGGGGTTGGGGGGCGCATATGGAGGACCGGGTGGCTCAGGGCGTCTGGCGGAGGGAGGACGCAAGAAGATCCTCCAACTGGAAAGAGCTGAGAGCAGTAGCCTTGGCACTCAGAGCCTTTCAAAAGGAACTTCAGGGACAGCATGTGAGAGTCCGGTCGGACAACTCCTCAGCTGTAGCCTACATAAACAGGCAGGGGGGTACAAAAAGCAGGCCCTTGTGGACCCTGGTAGAAAGCATTCTCAAATGGGCCGAAGTAAATGTCCTATTCCTCTCGGCAGTGCATCTGAAGGGGGAACAAAATCTGGTGGCAGATTTCCTCAGCAGGAAACGGCTAAGAGAAGGCGACTGGGTTCTGAACCAGGGGGTTTTCGAGGCAATATCCCAGAAATGGGGAAGGCCATGCATAGACCTCTTTGCCTCGAGAGAGAACAGGAAGGTGCATCTCTTCTTCTCCCTAAACAGGTGGGATGGAGCTCTAGGGGTAGACGCACTGGCTCAGAGTTGGACTTTCGACAGGTGTTATGCCTTCCCCCCACCTGTACTGATCCCAGCCGTTCTAAGAAAGTTCCAGCTGGAAAACACAACCCTCATTCTTATTGCGCCACATTGGCCCAGGAGGCCTTGGTTCTCCATCCTGAGAAGTCTGGCAGCGGAACCCCCCTGGCTTTTGCCAGTTCAGGAGAATCTCCTTTCCCAGGGGCCAATCTGTTGTCCCCAGGTGGGGAGATGGAACCTCGCGGCTTGGCTACTGAGGAGGGATTGTTGAAGAGCAGGGGTTTCTCAGATAACTTAGTGAAGACCCTCCTAAATTGCAGGAAAAAAGAGACCCAGGTTATCTACCAAAAAACGTGGAAGCGTTTTAATAGCTGGTGCACAGAAACTTCCTTTGATGTTCACAGCTCTATAGCGGTCTTAGAGTTCCTGCAAGCAGGGGCGGACAAGGGTTTAGCCCTTGGCACCCTGAAAGGACAGGTTTCCGCTTTGAGTGTGTTTCTGGAGAAACAACTAGCCTCCGATCCTTGGATCGTTAGATTTTTTAAAGCATTGAGTAGGCAGAGACCTTTGAGGGTCTCCCCCTTCCCAATGTGGGATCTTTCTTTGGTCTTACAAGCGCTTACAGGGGAACCTTTTGAGCCATTGGAGACGTGTACGCTAAAATGGATTAGCCTCAAAACGGTGTTTTTGGTGGCAATCACTACGGCAAGAAGGGTGAGTGAACTCGAGGCCCTCTCCGTTAGGGCACCCTTTTTTCAGATATTTCCGGACCGGGTAATTTTTAAAACCGATCCGGCCTTCTTGCCAAAGGTGGCCTCGGTTTTCCATAGAGGCCAGGAAATTGTTTTGCCCACCTTTTGTTTGAATCCTGTGAGGGAACAGGAACATAGGTTTCATAAACTAGATGTAAGAAGGTGTGTCCTGCAGTACTTGGAGGATACAAAACCATTTAGAAAATCTGATTCCTTTTTTGTGTTATTTTCAGGAACCAAGAAGGGAGACAGAGCCTCTAGGCGCACCATAGCTAGGTGGTTAAGGTTAGCCATCAGCCAGGCCTATATAATTAGCGGGTTGGAAGTCCCCAAGGGTATCAGGGCACACTCCACTAGGGCAGTGGCGACCTCTCAGGCCGAGTGGGCTGGTGCGTCTCCGGAGCAGATCTGTAGAGCGGCAACGTGGTCCAGATTCGACACGTTCATGAAACACTACAGATTGGACCTTCTGTCAGCAAAAGACCAGGCTTTTGGGCGTAAGGTTCTGCAGGCAGTAGTCCCACCCTAAGGTAAGGTGCTCGCTCATCCTCTCTATGGTGCTGTCCTGAAAGACGTAAATGGGAAAATCGGAGTTACTTACCGGTAACGTCCTTTTCCAGGAGTCTTTCAGGACAGCACAGTTACCCACCCTACTTTAGGGACATTCGTGAAGAGTTCATCGCAGAAGAACGTCAGGTAAGATCAGAATTATTATGACGTGTTCTTGTGTCTCCCCAGCTAACCGGAGGTCCTCTTGAAGAACTGAGGGGCCGGGGGGAAGCGGTGAGGTTTAAATCTAAAAGTTGAAGGCGGTGTTTCCTCAGAAGGGGAGGAGTCAAGGTCTCTCTATGGTGCTGTCCTGAAAGACTCCTGGAAAAGGACGTTACCGGTAAGTAACTCCGATTTTCTGGTACAAGAAACTACCTGTTCTGGCAGAAATGCACTTGGAACATCTGCTGCAGTGAAATGCTGTTGGCCCATCTACAGTGAGGGGGGGGGGGGATAAGGTATTTGATCCCCTGCTGGTTTTGTAAATTTGCCCACTGACAAATGATCAGTCTAATTTTTAATGGTAGGTTTATTTTAACAGTGAGACAAACGAATTTCAAAAATTTTATAAAGTGATTTGAATGAAGCATTTGACACCTTCGCAAAAACCTTGTTGGCGACCAGGTTTGCACACATCTCAGGAGGCATCTTGTCGCACTCCTCTTTGCAGAGCTCTCCAAGTCGTTAAGGTTTTGAGGCTGACGTTTAACTTGAACCTTCAGCTCCCGCCACATTTTCTATAGGAATAAGGTCTGCAGATCTGGCTCGGCCACTCCAGGACCTTTATGTGCTTCTTGAGCAACTCCTTTGTTGCCTTGGCCCTGTTTTTGGGTCATTGTCATGCTGGAATACCCATCCATGACCCATTTTCAATGCCCTGGCTGAGGGAAGGGGGTTCCCACCCAAGATTTGATGGTACATGGCCCTGTCCATCGTCCCTTTGATGCGGTTAAGTCATGCTCCCTTAGCAGAAAAACACCCCAAAGCATAATGGTTCCACTCCCATATTTGACGAATGGTGTTCTTGGGGTCATAGGCAGCATTCCTCCTCCAAACATGTTGAGTTGATGCCAAAAAAAAGCTAAATTTTGATCTCCTCTGAGCACCACTTTCACCCAGTTCTGAATCCTTCAGATGTTCATTAGCAAACTTCAGACGGGCCTGTACATGTGTTTTCTTGAGCAGTGGGTGCTGTAGGATTTCAGTCCTCCACGGCGTAGTGTTATCCATTTGTTTTCTTGGTGACTATGGTCCCAGCTGCCTTGATCATTTACAAGATTCTCCCCAGACTGAGGGAGATTGACAGTAGTTTTGTGTTTCTTCCATTTGCGAATCGCACCAACTGTTGTAACCCTCTCACCAAGCTGCTTGGCGATGGTCTTGTAGCCCATTCCAGCCTTGTGTAGACAATCTTGTCCCTGACATTGTTGGACAGCTCTTTGGTCTTGGCCATGGTGAGAGTGGGATCTGTGGACGTGTGTGTTCAGGTAACAAGCTGAGATTAGAAGCACTCCCTTTCAGAGTGCTCATAATCTTAGCTCCTTGCCTGTATAGAAAACACCTTGGAGCCAGAAATCTTGATGGGGTATCAAATACTTATTTCCCTCGTTAAAATGCTAGTCAATTTTATAACTTTTTGTGTTTAACATCTACCATTAACATAGACTGATCATTTCTTTGTCAGTGTGCAAAATCAGCAAGGGATCAAATACTTTTTTTTTTTTTTTTGCCCTCACTGTATGAACTGTAGAGTACCTTTGTACAAAAGAATATTCCTGCGCTATCAGATATGGAGTTGGCTAAAAGTGGAACAGCTGCACGCACCTATTAGGTATCACTTGGCCTAAATGAATATTGTGTAGATGGATGGTGCCGCGCTAATCCTATTGTGTAAGCTTCTATTAAATAAAGAAACCGGCCTGAAGGGCCACTGATGTAAAAAAAACAGGTACTATGACCCACTGTGTACACTAAATAAATACAAATATGAGTAAATATGTGGATGTGACCAATAAATAAACAGCCTAAATGCTTAATAAATAATCACCGTGACTAACCATAAATATGACTGTTCTGATCAAAAGACAGTGAAATAAATAATATTACTTAATTGTCAATCACAAATCAGCAAAGTGCATAGTGCCAACACTGTGCAACCTAGATAACTGAATCATAAAGTACCTATATATTGTGAAACAACAAGTTTTCCATAAAGTGCAGGCGTGCAAACAAACGTAAAAATAATGTGCAAATGATAACTCCAAAACTGAATAATAATAAATTGAATGTCCCAATAAGTTGAAAATGAAAAACGAGGGAAAATCACACGGGAAAACCGTCCATAATCTTAAATACAATCTTGTGACATATGGTGCTGGCATGCGCATGTAGCAGTTAAAGTGCCTGGTGATTCAAAATTTCATGCAGCTTCGTGTGTGAACACTCCAGTGAGCAGTGGCCCCTTACCTCACAGGAATGGGGCAACAGCATATGACCAAACTGGTTCTTTAACTTTTTCCACCTAGCGGCTCCTACGTATTCCTCACCGTCCTGGGGTGGGATTCCCTCAGATATGGTCCAGGGGGGTGTTTAAAGACAGGAATAAAAGGAACCCAATAGTGTAACTCCGTTTAAAAAGTAACAACGTTTATTAGGCAAAAACAGCAGGTACTCACATTTACAATGAATGGTGAGGTGTTTGTATCCGACGAGCGGCGAGCTCGTAGCTTTCTTTCAGTGTATCCAGCCTATCCTGTCCCTACGCGTGACGTCACACCACACGTGACTTCTTCAGGGGATAAGTATAGGCTGTAATAGTGTCCTTAAATAGTGTAGTATTGGCCGGCAATGGGCGGCCATTTTCCCGAAGTTCTGTGTATTTGAGTTACGGCGGCCATTTTCCTAGGGGTTTTTTTCGATCTGATTCGACTCAGGGTGTATGTCAGCTGACGAATAATGGCCAATAGGGGCTGTCAGCTGGTTCGATACCTCTTCTACTGTCAGCAAAGGAGGGCATTATTATTTTCGATGATGGAAACCCAGCGGACAGAGAGAACTAATTATTATTAGGAGCAGGATTGCCTATAGGATATTATTGATGGTATGGTGTCTTGCAAGAACGCAGGACAAACTAAATTTGTACTACATAATAATCAAACGGAGGGAAAGGGGGGCGGCAGACACTGACAGAATGCTAAAGGTGCAAAAGCAGTGAATGTACATATATACAAACATTTCTAACCATGGTGGATAAATATAAATGAGCATTAAATTAGCATATAATAAATAAAAACGAAATAAATTAATAACATCAGCCTATCGTTTATAAGTGAGAGAGTTAGAAAGGAGTAATATATTTATTGGTTGTAAGCAAATAATAAATGTTTAAGAATAAAAACAATTTTAGTTAAATTCCCTGAAAAGCTAGCATATTGTCTCCGCTGCTAACTACAAGTATAACCTTGCATAAATATGCAGGCTTCCCTAATATAAGGGGCAAGTAGATGAATAAGTGTGTATGAAGAACATATATAAAAATATATAAAAAATTTATATATATAAAAAACTCCTTAGTTAGATAAAAATTAGGGGGATCAGTGGTCTAGAATCTCTTTTGAGTTATTCTAAAACCATATTATAAACATTAAAAAATTATTTTAACAAATTATTTTAAAATTATTTTAAAATCATTTTAAAAGTCACTCAGGAAACAATTTAAATCAAACTCGATGTTTAAGCCGCGGGGCCAGAAAGTGTCCAAGGTATAGATCCACTTGGATTCCAGCTTACTTAAGGTTCTCACTTTGTGGCCCCCCCGCCAGTGTTTTGTATATGGGGTGATGCCCCAAAATTTCAGGTTAGTGGGGTCTCTGTTGTGACAAGTAAGAAAGTGCTTGGATACACAGTGCTTGTCATAGCCATTAATAATGTTTTTGACGTGCTCCTTGATACGGACTCTGAGGGGTCTTTTGGTACGCCCTACGTACTGAAGGCCACAGCTACATTCAAGCACGTATACTGCCCCTTCTGTGTTACAGCAAACAAAGTCTTTGATTACGTGGTTTTCTCCTGTGCTGGTTGCCGTAAAACTAAAAACTTTCTTATTGGGGCGTTTAGTCCTGAGACATGCGAAACACCTCTTGCATGGGAAAAAACCGTTTCCGGAGAAGAAAGTAAACGGTTTCTTGGGTGGGTCCACAACGTTTTTCACTAATATGTCTCTAATTGTTGGGGCTTTCTTGTATATAAATTTTGGGTTCTCAGGGAGAATATCCTGTAATTGTCTATCTGCCCGCAGAATGTGCCAATGGCGCTTTATTATCTTTTCTATTTTTCTATATTGTGCATTAAAGTCTAAGATAAGGGGTATTCCTTCCATTGTTTTTTCTTGTTGGGTGGTTTTTTCTTTAATCAATTGATTCCGGTTTAATTTAGCCACTTCATCTATTTTTGTCTTAATAAATTTTCCATCATAGCCTTTTGTGGTGAATCTCTCGCCCATCTTCTCTGCCTGTTCAAAATATGTCTCGATTTTTGTGCAGTTTCTCTTTATGCGCATTAGTTGACCTTTTGGGATATTAAAAATCCAGTTCTTGTGATGGCAACTTGTGGTTGGGAGGTAGCTGTTTCTATCGACCCCCTTAAAGTGCGTTTTAGTATTAAAAACGGAAAATTCCTATCAAAATACTTACCGTAATTTTCCTTTCCTGATGGACTCCATGGCAGCCAACGTGTGGGTTTAGTCCCGCCTCTACTACCCTATAGGACACTACTCCCATAAATCTTTGCTCCTCACCAGCAGCCGTGTTCGATAACTAGCCTACTCCAGTCATTTGGGAGGGAACTCCTGCTGCCATGGAGTCCATCAGGAAAGGAAAATTACGGTAAGTATTTTGATAGGAATTTTCCGTTTTCCTGACAGACTCCATGGCAGCCAACGTGTGGGAAATAACTCGCCGTACACACCCGGGTGGGCAAAATGCTGAAGAAAATAAAGATTTATTTAATACCGTCCACCGACAGTACTTTAACACCAAAATCAACTGAGGATAGAGCAGCTGGCTCAACACAATAGTGGGACATGAAGGTATGTATCGATGACCAAGAAGCCGCCCTGCAAATCACTTCAGGCGAGACGTGACGAGAAGCTGCCCACGAGGTCGAAAGACTTCTAGTCGAGTGCGCTGTCACCGCTTCTGGAGGAGCCAAGCCCTTCTCTCTATATGCCCATTGAATTGCCTGTACAACCCATGCAGCAATGGATCTGACTGAGGCTCGGAGCCCCTTGTTCTTCCCGTAGAATGACACAAAGAGATAATCCGATTGACGGAAGGGAGCCGTTACTTTAAGATATTGCTTCAAGGAGACACCAACATCGAGTGGATGTATTTCTAGATTTCCAGCAGATCTAAAGGTAGGAAGTGAGATCTCTTGATTCTCGTGAAAGATTGAGGTGACCTTAGGGTTTGACCCTAGCATTGGAATTAGAGTCACTCTGTCTGGAAAGAAGGTTAAGAAGGGTTCTTTTGACCCTAAGGCCTGGATCTCGGACACCCTCTTGGCTGAGGTGATGGCAATCAAAAAGGCAGTCTTGATAGTAAGTTCTCTAACAGACAGTGGTTTAACGAGTTGAGAGAAGAACTCAAGAACTAGAGGTAGATCCCATTTAGGGAACCTGGGTTTCCTTTGAGGCCTCATTCTAATTGCTCCTTTGAAGAATTGTTGAATAAGGGCATGTCTGGCCCAGGACACCCCAGTAAAGGCTGATATTGCTGAAACCTGTACACGCAGTGAGCTGACAGATAAGGGTAAGTCCAGGCCTGATTGGAGGAAGCTCAAGATGTCCTGGACTGCAGGTGCGTCACATGACTTGGACCTGGACAACATATGGATCGAGAACCTTGTCCAAATACGCTCATACACCTTGTTAGTGCTTTGTCTTCTTGCATTCAGAAGTGTAGGAATAACCTCCTTAGGGCAACCTAGTGCTTCCAACCTACCCCTCTCAAGAACCAAGCCCTCAACTGTAGGTGAGCTGGGCACGGATGGAGAATCGTGCCTTGGGAGAGTAGATCCGTTCTGGTTGGGAGAGGAACTGGTTCTCGGAAGCTGAGGAGTGATAGAAGAGGAAACCAAGGCCTGTTGGGCCAGTAAGGAATGATGGCTATTATCTCCACCTCCTCCCACCTGAGCCTCCGCAGGAACTGGAAGATGATAGGTGTCGGAGGAAAGGCATAGGCTCTGTGGAACCACCAACGTTCTGTCAGTGCGTCTATCCCGTAGGCTTGTGGATCTCGAAACCTTGCGTAGTACCTCGTTAGCTTTTTGTTGTACGGGGAGGCGAAGAGATCGACCTCTGGCGAGATCCCCAGTGTTAGAATCCATCTGAACACATCCTCGTGGAGAGACCACTCGTTGTTGTCCAAGTGGACTCGTGAGAGAAAATCCGCTTGGACATTGAGAATCCCTGGAACATAGGTTGCCGTTAGATTGACCAGATTCTTCTGGGCCCAGACCATTATTGGTTCCACTTCCTGTAGCAGAGACAGGCTCTTGGTACCCCCTTGTTTCCTTACATAGGCTACTGCCGTCGTATTGTCCAGTCTGAGTAACACGGATGACCCCGCTATCCGATGATGAAATGCCAGCAGTGCCTGGAAGGCTGCACGCAACTCCAGGATATTTGACACCAATCTCTGCGCTGGGAAATCCCAGGAGCCTTGAGCCACTTCCGCTAGGCAATGAGCACCCCAGCCTCTCTCGCTGGCGTCTGATGTCACAGTGATCCAAGTGATGGGAAGGATGGAGTGACACCTGTGTAGATTCTCTTTCTGAAGCCACCAGAGGAGGGAACCCCTCATGGTCTGATAGATGTAAACGCGCTGATTCTTGTCGCCCGACCATTGAAGAAGAAATCCCTTCTGGAAAGGACGCATTCTCCACTGAGCCCATTTCACCATTGGTATTGTGGACACCATGGTGCCTATGATTCTCAGACACTGGAGGGCCCGGAGATGAGAAGAGGAGAGAGCCAGGCGAATCCTGTCCCGAACTATTGTGATCTTCTCCTCGGGTAAGGAAATTGTGCCTTTCGCTGTATCGAAGAGGGCCCCGAGAAACACGAGAGACTGGGAAGGCTCTAGTTGGCTCTTCTCTCGGTTCAGGAGCCATCCGAATTCTTGGAGAGTTGAGATGACCATATCTCTGTGTTTCAGGAGGCAATCTCTGTCTTGCGCCAGTAGGAGGAGATCGTCCAGATAGTGGTGAAGACGGATCCCTCTGGTTCTCAGTAGAGCCACAACGGCCAACAAGACCTTCGAGAAGACTCGTGGAGAGGTGGACAGACCGAAGGGAAGGCATGTGAATTGTAAGTGTAGTTGGCCTATGGAAAAACGGAGAAAGCGTTGAAAGTCTGCTGCCACTGGAACGTGGAAATAGGCGTCCTTGAGATCTATTGAAATGAGCCAGTCTCCTGGTTGAACCGACTGTCGAATTGTGGACGGGGTTTCCATTTTGAACCTTTCCTTTTTGATGAAGTGGTTCAGGTGCGTCAAATCTATGACAGGTCGCCATGCTCCACTCTTTTTCTGGACCATGAAAAGAGGAGAATACATCCCCATGCCACGTTGGTCTTCTGGGACAGGAATAGCCGCGCCTTGATCTAACAAAGATCTCACGTAAGCTAAAAGGATTTTTCTTTTTTCTTCTGTGGCTGGAAGAGATGTGGGGACACACCTGAGCCTGGGAGCACTGCTGAAAACCCAGGTGTGACCTGAGGAAATCGTCCTTACGGTCCAAAAGTCCTGGATCGAGGCCGCCCAAACATGCCGAAAGCGAAGGAGGCGAGCCCCCACCTGGCCTGCCTGGGCGGGCCCCATCTCAAAAAGACTTGGTCGGTTCCTTCTCACCCGACATACTACTCTTAGCGTTCTTCTTGAAAGAAGATTGTCTGGCCTTCCAGGATCTGGAGAACTCACGGCCTGGCCTGTATCCACGTGCTTCCCTGGCACGATCCTGATTCTGTTTCCTTGGAAACGATCTTCTCTGGCCTTGTAATCGCCTGTCCTGAGGGAGGAATCCCGACTTACCCCCGGTGGCACGGGTTATGGCGCTGTCTAATTTATTACCAAAAAGAGAGGACCCATCGAAGGGGATACGGCACCAAACCTGCTTTGATGCTGGGTCTGCCAGCCAGGGGCGAAGCCAAAGGGCACGCTTGGCAGTAACAGCAGACAACATAACTCTAGCCACCAAGCGGATAATGTCGATTGAAGCCTCCCCCAGAAAGGATGAGGCTAACCTTAATTCCTGGATGGGCGAACTCCTGGCCACTTCCTCCGAGACACCTCTAAGTGTCTCATCCACGCTATCTGACCACGTCTCCATGGCCCTGGACATGGCGGCCAGAGCCAAGGCTGGTTTACATGCCATGCCTGCTGTGAGATAGACCCGCTTCAAATCCGAGTCTATCCGTCTGTCCAAGGCGTCTCTGAACGAGACCGTGTCTTCCAGAGGGAGGGTCACATGCCTGACCAATCTCATCACAGCTGCATCCACTAGCGGAGCAGACTCCAGTTGCTTGACTTCTTCTTCCTTGAAGGGATAAAGCCTTTGAATTTTAGAGAGAAGGGAGTTCTTTTTCTCTACCTTTCCCCACTCATCCGTGATAACTTCACCTAATTCAGTGAAAAAGGGGAAGCTGACACGTTCCTTCTTCAGCTGCTTGAAGAACTTCCGCTGTTTTGCAGGGGCCGTCACTGGCTCTTCCCAGTTTAAAGTTTCCTTGATGGCTTTAATCAGAGGAGGAAGTAAGTCAAAACTAAAAACGGTATAAGGGTCTTCTCCTTCTGAGTCACTATCTGAGGAGACAGCAGACAGGTGACTGGGCAAAGAGGACTCACAAGTGTCCTGAGCCTGAGTATCCCTACTTGGTGGGTCTGGAGGCTCTGTAGGAGAAACATGGGATTGGCTAGACCCCAATTCCTTTAGATTCTCTTTCACAATCTTCTCCACCAGAGACTTGAGTTGCTGATCCGATCCACCTCTTTCACCTGTTGCTTTAATATAGCAGGTATCACAGAGGGATTTGCCTATAGGAACCTTTGCCCTACACCCCCAGCAGGCTCCTTCGGCTGCATGACTGGAGTGAGATTTGGGAGGGCGAGATGGTTCCCGGCTACGGTGTCTCGATTTCGAGGAGGAACCGTGATGTCCAGATCTGGACGAGGAATGCCGGTGCTGTGATCTAGAGGAACCACTTCTGTGCGAGCTACGTTGTTGAGTAGACCTAGAAGGGCTGAAAAGAAAAAGAAAAAACACAAGTCCTTCTGTGTTAATGGAGACAACAGACAACTGATGCTCCATAACCCCCCCCCCCCCCCGCAACACCCAGGCAGGAACCCCCCTACCAAGTACCTGTTGCGAGAGGGCTGGCCAGAGGCAGGCGGTGAAGCGCTAATGCTCCCGGAGGGATCCATCGGGCTGAAACAACAAAGCACCAGATAGCAGTTTAGAAAGCAGTAAGGGCAGGTCAAAAACCAGTCCTCAGAAGCCCCCTCACCTGATATAGCAGAATCAGAGCAAGGGGATACACTGCCGACAGTCTGCAAGCATTCCCAAGCCTGCAGACCATTTTTCCAAATTTAAATCTGGCGCCCTTGTGACGTCACCGCCGTGCCGCTAGTGCGCACGCGCAATTACCGCTATGCGCGTGCGCGAACCAAGCCTCGTTCTCGCGCCGGACCCGCGCATGCGCAGAACGCCGAGAAAACGAAACCAGGAAGTAAACGGCGGCTGGAACGCAGAGGGAACCAGCCGCCATGTCTGCCAGCTACACTGTACCCGACAGTGCGGGGAAGGACACAGGACACAGGCAGAGACAAACACAGGGAAGGATTACACAAACTGCTGCCATAACAGTGTAAACGGAACGGACTCACCACTCCTGCTGCGATCGAGACCTGGACCAGGTAAAAACAGCACAGACTGGACTTATTCCTGGGCAACAAGGGTCACCTGCTAGTAGCTAGGCTGTATGACCAGTTGGGGTTTCGCCTGCCAGTGGCTAGGACTACACCGTCTTCAGCGCCTCTTCCATATGCCCCTTCCATACCCTGCTAGTAGCTAGGGCTTATTGGAATACTGCGATCCCATCCTAGGAATCGCTCGCCAGATCTGATCGCAGGGAGAAAATAATCTTCGGGTAGAAAGACCATTTTAACTAGGTCCTTGGAGGAGGACAAAAAAAGAACACGGCTGCTGGTGAGGAGCAAAGATTTATGGGAGTAGTGTCCTATAGGGTAGTAGAGGCGGGACTAAACCCACACGTTGGCTGCCATGGAGTCTGTCAGGAAAATAAAATTATCAAGCGAGATCTCTAGGTCTAAAAAATTAATTTTTTCTGAGCTGATGTCCCAAGTTAATTTAATGTTTCTGTCATTGTCATTGAGCTTCGTGAGGAATTCTATTAGGTGTCCTTCTTCTCCATCCCATAATATAAAAATATCATCAATGTACCTTTTATATATGACGAGTTGGCTTGGGCGTTCACTAAAAACATTGTACTCTTCCCACTGTGCCATAAACAGGCCGGCTATGCTTGGGGCAAATCTGGCTCCCATGGCCACCCCAGTTTGTTGGTGATAATATGAATGGTTATACCAAAAATAATTATTTTTGAGACTGAATTCCAGACATTTGATTAGGAACTTCCGCTGCGTACACGGAAGTTCGGTGTATCTTCTTAGACCCCATTTGGCTGCTTCACAGGCCCTATGATGAGGGATAATTGTGTATAACGCCGACACATCTGCGGTGGCCATGATCCATGGTTTATTCTCTCCCTTATATTAGGGAAGCCTGCATATTTATGCAAGGTTATACTTGTAGTTAGCAGCGGAGACAATATGCTAGCTTTTCAGGGAATTTAACTAAAATTGTTTTTATTCTTAAACATTTATTATTTGCTTACAACCAATAAATATATTACTCCTTTCTAACTCTCTCACTTATAAACGATAGGCTGATGTTATTAATTTATTTCGTTTTTATTTATTATATGCTAATTTAATGCTCATTTATATTTATCCACCATGGTTAGAAATGTTTGTATATATGTACATTCACTGCTTTTGCACCTTTAGCATTCTGTCAGTGTCTGCCGCCCCCCTTTCCCTCCGTTTGATTATTATGTAGTACAAATTTAGTTTGTCCTGCGTTCTTGCAAGACACCATACCATCAATAATATCCTATAGGCAATCCTGCTCCTAATAATAATTAGTTCTCTCTGTCCGCTGGGTTTCCATCATCGAAAATAATAATGCCCTCCTTTGCTGACAGTAGAAGAGGTATCGAACCAGCTGACAGCCCCTATTGGCCATTATTCGTCAGCTGACATACACCCTGAGTCGAATCAGATCGAAAAAAACCCCTAGGAAAATGGCCGCCGTAACTCAAATACACAGAACTTCGGGAAAATGGCCGCCCATTGCCGGCCAATACTACACTATTTAAGGACACTATTACAGCCTATACTTATCCCCTGAAGAAGTCACGTGTGGTGTGACGTCACGCGTAGGGACAGGATAGGCTGGATACACTGAAAGAAAGCTACGAGCTCGCCGCTCGTCGGATACAAACACCTCACCATTCATTGTAAATGTGAGTACCTGCTGTTTTTGCCTAATAAACGTTGTTACTTTTTAAACGGAGTTACACTATTGGGTTCCTTTTATTCCTGTCTTTAAACACCCCCCTGGACCATATCTGAGGGAATCCCACCCCAGGACGGTGAGGAATACGTAGGAGCCGCTAGGTGGAAAAAGTTAAAGAACCAGTTTGGTCATATGCTGTTGCCCCATTCCTGTGAGGTAAGGGGCCACTGCTCACTGGAGTGTTCACACACGAAGCTGCATGAAATTTTGAATCACCAGGCACTTTAACTGCTACATGCGCATGCCAGCACCATATGTCACAAGATTGTATTTAAGATTATGGACGGTTTTCCCGTGTGATTTTCCCTCGTTTTTCATTTTCAACTTATTGGGACATTCAATTTATTATTATTCAGTTTTGGAGTTATCATTTGCACATTATTTTTACGTTTGTTTGCACGCCTGCACTTTATGGAAAACTTGTTGTTTCACAATATATAGGTACTTTATGATTCAGTTATCTAGGTTGCACAGTGTTGGCACTATGCACTTTGCTGATTTGTGATTGACAATTAAGTAATATTATTTATTTCACTGTCTTTTGATCAGAACAGTCATATTTATGGTTAGTCACGGTGATTATTTATTAAGCATTTAGGCTGTTTATTTATTGGTCACATCCACATATTTACTCATATTTGTAGAGTACCTTCCCTTCATCTCCACTTGTCTTAGGCTCCATTCACACTAGCGTGTTTTTTGATGCATTTTGCAGAAATGCATGGGAATTTTTTAACATGGGTTCCTATGGAACATGTTCACATCAATGCCTTTTTGTACCTCTGCATTTTTGGAAAGGGTCAGGGACTTTTTTTCATGCAAAATGCAGTGTTTTGCATGTAATACAATTCAATGGACCAGCATCAAAAACGCAAGTGCAGCGGTTTTTTTTTTTTTTTTTTTTTTTTTTTTTTTAACTGTAAAAAAAAAAAACGCTGCTCAAAAACGTGGCAAGCATGACAAAAAAAAACTCCAAAAACGCTCAAAAGCAACATGCCTAGGTGTGAATCGAGCCTTAGTCAAGAACTTGGGACTAACTGGATGTTTTCAGAGAATGGGGCCTTTGTGCTTAACGAGGAACTGCAGTCTCCACATAATGTGTAATATCTTTGCCATTCCGAAGCTTCCCATATATATATATATATATATATATATATATATATATATATAATTATGATTATGCAATCAGTGCCTTGCAAAAATATTGCAAAAATATGACGTCTTTTTTAAGTATATCAAACATATTTTTTTACTTCAAGAGGTGGTGGTCTGTCAAAGTCCCAACTAAGGGGGGGACCTTTCTTCTTTCTATGGTTTATCATGTAAGGGATGGGACCACCATGCTCTATACTTGTTATGATGGAAGCCCCCTTCTTGTTGAAAAATAGAAAAAGGTAAAATACATTTTAAAAAAGTAAATTTTTAAACGAGCTCGCGTGCAGATGCGAATGCATTTCTGAGCAGCGCCCGCATATGAAAACGGTGTTCAAACTACACATGTGAGATATGGCCGCGATCGGTAGAGTAAGAGCGATAATTCTAGCCCTAGACCTCCTCCTGTAACTTAAAACATGCAACCTGTAGAATTTTTTTAAATGTTGGCTATGGAGATTTTTAAGGATAGAAATTTGTCACCATTCCACGAGCGGGCGCAATTTTGAAGCGTGACATGTTGGATATCAATTTACTCTGCGTAACCTTATCTTTTACAATATGTTAAAAAAATTGGGCTAAATTTACTGGTTTTTGTTTGTTTTTTTTTTTTCTTTTATTTTATGCAAAAGTGTATTTTTTTTCAAAAAAAGTGCGCTTGTAGGAGTGCTGCGCAAATACGGTGTGGCAAAGTATTACAACGACCACCATTTTATTCTCTAGGGTGTTAGAACCCCCAAAGATTATATATTTTTTTCCTAAGTGATTTTCTAGCAAAACCTTTTTTTTTTTTTTAGCTTGTAAACACCAAATCTCAGAAAGAGGCTCGGTCCTTAAGTGGTTAATTCAGGACTGTGTTGTATCACAATTTCGCCTGGTCAAAATTCAGATCTGGTAAACCAAATTTGAAGGGCCCATTTAGGTATGTGCGATGTACCTGCACCATCCATGTGACTCGGGTGCATATTCAAAACTGCTTGTGAGTGGAAAACAAGCACCAGGACTTAAAGGAGAAGTCCAGCCTGAGCTCGTTGGGCTGGGCTTCTCCTAAAGGTCACAGGAGTGCAATCCGTTTTTCAGCAGAGAGCAGTCTGAAGTCCGCTCTCTGCTGACGTCATTGGAATCAGTCCAGGCACCGCGTCATCACGACAATGGAAGTCCGGATGTGCCAGGACTGATAGCCAGCAAGCCGCTAAGAGACTGAGGCGGCCGATTCCCCCCACAGCTCAGCGCTCCAGTGAGCGTGGAGGAGCAGAGAGGAGAGCTGCTGATTGACCGTCGGCCACTCTCTGCTCGGGGAGCTGGGAGAACTGAGCCATCAGCGATGTTTGATCGCTCGGTTCTCGGTGTAGAGATGTCGGGGGACCCATGCTGCATCCACCTAGGTAAGTATAAAGACTTAACAAACTTCTCTTTCAATTGTGTCAAGAAAATGGTACTCCATGGGGCCATGTCTTATTCTGATACATTGCATTGCTAGGGAGATAAAAACAGAAAATCGTATCATACTTAGTGTAATTTTCTTCTCCTGGTGCCTATCCATGGCAGTATATACGTGTGATAGTAGCCCTGCCCATAGGACCAGTGTGTAGCACTCTCTAGTGAGTGCTAGAATTGAGTTTTTTTTTTTTGTTTGTTTTTGACAGGGTAGGAAAATTTGGGCAGGCCTAGCTGGTAGCGAGGCCTGTTTGTTTTCATTCTGAGCTGGGAGTGTTGGGTGACTGACAGGTGGCCTCACCATCACCTCCCCCTTCCTTCTAGAAGGTCCTGGAAGGAGAAGAGAGATGGAGCTGCCTGAGGTATCTGGGGAGCCTTGACCAATCCCCAACTTGGATTGGCAGGGGGCAGGCCTCATTAAATACCTGGGGTCAGCCCAGCTGGGGAGGAGTTGTCGAGTGGAAGAGCTGGAGTGAGTGGGTGTGGAGGCTGTCGGCCCCACGGGGAGCTCCCCAGTCGAGGGGGGGGGGTGACCCTGGGCTGACAGCCTCCACACCCACTTTTTTCTTTTCTTTTCTATTTTTTCTTTTCTACTTTTTCCTTTCTACCTTTTCTTTTCTGCTACCTTCTTTTCCTTTTCTTTTCTACTTTTTCTTTTCTACATTTTTTTCTTTTCTGCTTTTTCTTTTCTTCTCTACCTTTCTTTTCTTCTTTTTCTTTTCTTTTCTACTTTTTCTGTTCTTTTCTTTTTACTTTTCCTTTTCTTTACTTTTCTACTTTTTCTTTTCTTTTCTACTTTTTCTTTTCTTTTTTTTTCAAATATAAAGTTTATTCAACTCCAAACAGGGGCGAGGACCCCAAAGTACAATCAATAGTGCAAATACAGGCTTGGTTACAGTGAATTCAACAAAGATTAGATATACATAAGGTAGATAATATTACATGTGTAAGCTTGAGTATTGGAACATGTGTACATCTCTGACTGAGCTCACACCTGTTAGGAACAGCATTTATTTTGGGTAACATAATGTCAGGGCATTCCTCACCTACTTTTTCAACTTTTCTAAAAGATAAAAAAAACAAAAAATTCAAAGGGGAATTAGAGCAGAGAAAAGAAGGGGGGAAGGGGGTGGGGGTGGGTGGGAGAAAGACATTCTTTTCTTATCTACCTTTTTCCTTTCTTTTCTACCTTTTGCTTTCTACCTTTCTTTTTTTTTTCTTTTCTTTTCTTTTATACCTTTTCCTTTCTACTTTTTCTTTTCTTTTCTACTTTTTCTTTTCTTTTCTACTTTTTCTTTTCTTTTCTACTTTTGCTTTTCTACTCCTTTCTTTCTTTCTTTCTTTCTTTCTTTCTTTCTTTCTTTCTTTCTTTCTTTCGCCTCTATTCTTTTCAAAATTCGAATGACGGCTATATTCTTTCCATTTTGTCTTAGTCTAATCTTTTCTTTTTTTTTTTTCTTTTCCTTTTCCTTTCCTCCTCTCTTCCTCTCTAGTATTTAAATGAAATCAGCAATAGGTTTATATATTGAATTTGCTTTCAAATTCAATCTGAATTTGTTACTATTGTAATTCGGATACATCCAAATCTCTGAATAATGAAACTTTTGCCCAAATTAAAATTTCAAATGAAAAGAGCCGCACATGTCTAGTGATGATACTGTTCGCAAAGACTGGGGTCTAAGGAGGTATCTCAATCCATAATGCAGCATTTGAAGTGGTTATCGGCACGCTGACACCAGACAGACGTAGAATATCACAGCTGGCGGCTGACGCACCATTGACTTCCTGGTGACATTTATAGGCAGAGCTGTCTGGGAAGTGGCAGCTTTTGATCCCTCATCTGCAGCGCCATTCATGACATTCCTGGCGTGTTCTCTTTCTGGTCACCTTAATGTGGAAGTCATTAGAGGTGTCCTATAAAATGGCCCAGATGTTTCCCTGATCTCTCTTATCGAAGGTTCCTCTTCTATTACACATAATGTGCTGATGATGCCTCATATAGAGCCACCAGGCATCCCTGGAATCCTGCAATGGGTCAGGCTTTCCAGAGGATGCCACCTCAAATTTCATTCCTGAAATGGTCCTTAGATTTTAGACTGATTGTGAACTAAATGGTTATTTCTCAAGGACCAGTCCACCCAAAGGTCATTTTGGGTATAGAAATGAGATCCTGATGTCTTATAAATACTTAATACTCCAAGAGCGATGATGGGAACCCTTCATTATAGGCACAGTAAATTTTCAGACGCGGGAACTCAGCACAGGGAATGGAGGGAACCCCTCATTATGGGCACAGCAGGTATACAGACCTGGGAACTTAGCCCAGGGATGGTGGGAACCCCTTATAGTGGGCACACCAGGTATTCAGCCCTGGCAACTCAGCACAGGAATGGTGGGAACCCCTCATAATGGGCACAGCAGGGGTACAGAGCTGGGAACCCAGCACAGGGATGGTGGGAACCCCTCATAGTGGGCACAGCAGGTGTACAGACCTGGGAACCCAGCACAGGGATGGTGGGAATCCCTCATAATGGGCACAGCGGGTGTACAGACCCAGGAACTCAGCACAGAGATGGTGAGAACCCCTCATAATGGGCACAGCAGGTGTACAGACCTGGCAACTCAGCACAGGGATGGTGGGAACCCCTCATAATAGGCACAGCAGGTGTACAGACCTGAGAACCCAGCACAGGGCTGGTGGGAACCCCTCATAATGGGCACACCAGGTATTCAGACCTGGGAACTCAGCACAGGGCTGGTGGGAACCCGTCATAGTGGGCACACCAGGTATTCAGACCTGGGAACTCAGCACAGGGATGGTGGGAACCCCCTCAAAATGGGCACAGCGGGTGTACAGACCTAAGAACTCAGCACAAGGATGGTGGGAACTCCTCATAATGGGCACAGCAGGTGTACAGACTTGGTAACGTGGGGAAAGAAGAAAAATATATCCCTTTTCTTCTATTGTAGACGAGGTGAAGATGTATTTAGTTGATCGTTCCCCTTTCTTTCCCCCTTCACCGGTCTGGGCACATTCCATAAGATGATATAACTCCCCGGGATCTGTTATGTGGAGACATCCTCCGCCAGCCAAACATATGCTGTAAACATGATTGCGTCTGGGGCCGGGCCAGAGATATTGTTCTATTTACACAATGTGAGGAGAATGGGACATTTGTATCTTGGAGCGAAGTCGAACGCAGTGTGAATATGTGGAGGGGGAGGGGGGTGGGGCGGAAAGACTGCGGGAACAAGGGGCGCAGTGTGCCACTCATATACACAATGCACATAAATGGCCAGAGAGGGGGCTAGGGTGCTTCCCCTGCTCGGGGTCAGAGGTCATGCAGCACTTTACCACTTAAAGCCTAACTTCAGCTATTTTTTTCTTTTTTTAAAAAGGGTCCCCCAGGAACAGCTTAATATGACAAAAAAGGGAAAAAAAGCAGCACTAACTGCAATGCTAATCTTCAGTCCAGAGCTGTCCACTGCAGTACTTCTTTTCACCACAAGATGTCCTCCGTCTTCCAGGTTCTATGATGTTGAAGGGCGTCGTGGGATGTATGAGCATTGTGTGTTATCAAAAATCCCCCTCCCCCCCCAAATAAAATTAAGCACTAATCTGCATGTGTACCCCAAGCAATAAATGCCCCCTCCTCCCAGTACAAATTTGCTCCCCCCCATCCCTGCTGAAATCCCCCCCCCAACTCAAATCTCCTCTCTCTCCTCAAATCCCCCCAGTACAAATCCCTCTCCATAAACAAAATCTTCCTAGCACTAATCCTCCACCTCCCCAAAAAAAAATCCCCCTCCATGTACACAATCCTCTTCCCCCAACTCCAAATCCCCCCTTCCAGCAACCCCCCCCCCCCCCCCATCCAAAGAAAATGTCTCCTCCTAGCACAAATCCCCCTCCAAAAATAAATATTCCCCTCCTAGCACAAACTACCCAAATCCCCTCTCCTAATACAAATTATTATTATTATTATTAGGTACTTATGTAGTGCTGTCAATTTATGCAGTGCTTTACATATACTGTGTGTATAGATAGATAGATAGATAGATAGATAGATAGATAGATAGATAGATAGATATATCTATACATATATGTATTGTACATTCACATCGGTCCCTGCTCTCAAAGAGCTTACAATCTAAGGTCCCTAACTCACATTCGTACATTAGGGTCAACTTAGACAGGAGCCAGTTAACTTACCAGCAGGTCTTTGGAGTGTGGGAGGAAACCGGTGTACCCGGAGGAAACCCACACAGGCACAGAACATGTAAACTGGAGGCAGGTAGTGTTGTGTTTGGGATTCGAACTGGCAACCCCGGTGCTGCTAGAAGGAAGTGCTAACCACTTAGCCACTGTGCTGCCCGGATCAAATCATATTCCCCCATCCCGCTTCCCAACACAAATGCCCCCAAATCACCACTTCTAGTACGCCCCCACCCCCCAAATTTTCCCTCCTAGAACAATTCTAACCCACACTGCTGTGCCCAAATTCCCCCTCCCAACACAAATCCCCGCCCCTCCAATCTCCTTGCGCCCCCCCCCCCCTATACTTCACATGATACCACAGTGCCCAGGGCAGCCGTCCCTCCTGCAAGCCCCCCCCCCCCCCCCCTGGCCCGGCCCTGTGCCCACTCCTTCCTTACCTGCATTGATTATTGAATCCTCCGCCTACACAGCCGCATCATCAAGCTCTGGGAACAGCGATTGGAATCTACTACAAGTCCCATCTGGCACCGCGTTAGAGGGACTGACAGAGCATTGTACCCACGAAGCACTGATCACAGATGCAATGCTTTGCAGACTTACCTGCAAAAAAGTAGTAAGTGCCCACTGACCATAAGATCAACGTTGCTGCAATAACAGTGGCGGCTGGAGGGTTCTTCTTTTTTGGGGGGGCGGCAAACAAACATCACCCCCCGGCGGCGTGGCACGTCACTTACCCGCTCATGTGGCAGGGCTGTGGTGTCCTCTCCTGGCTCTGGCGTCCGCTCCTCCAGCTTCCAACTTCCTCCGCCGTGTCTCCTCTTCCGCCAAAGTGCTAGGCATCCAATAGGATCGCCTGATGCTTTGGCCAATCGGGAAACAGGTCTCATAGACCTGCTTCCTGACCGGCGGGGAGGAACTTTAGTGTGATAATAATAAAAATTGATTCGCTGTCCTCACACAACTGGGTGGCCCCGGAACGCAATACTCTGTGCTCCGAGGTAGGGTTGCCACCTTTTCTTCAAGTCAAACCTGAAAGCTTTAGTGGCGCACAGCAATTTTTTTTTTATAGTATAAACTATAGATATATTTTGCTATTAAATAACATTTCTAATCATATGAAGTTAATAACAAGAGTTCCCCTTTACATCTGAATCCGCACTAGTTCCCCTTTTACATCAGAATCTGCAGAGTTCCCCTTTTACATCTGAATCCGCAGAGTTCCCCTTTTACATCTGAATCCGCAGAGTTCCCCTTTTACATCTGAATCCGCAGAGTTCCCCTTTTACATCAGAATCTGCAGAGTTCCCCTTTTACATCTGAATCCACAAAGTTCCCCTTTTACATCTGAATCCGCAGAGTTCCCCTTTTACATCTGAATCCACAGAGTTCCCCTTTTACATCACAATCTGCAGAGTTCCCCTTTTACATCTGAATCCCCAGAGCTCCCCTTTTACATCTGAATCCACAAAGTTCCCCTTTTACATCTAAATCCCCAGAGCTCCCCTTTTACATCTGAATCCACAAAGTTCCCCTTTTACATCTGAATCCCCAGAGCTCCCCTTTTACATCTGAATCCACAAAGTTCCCCTTTTACATCTGAATCCCCAGAGCTCCCCTTTTACATCTGAATCCACAAAGTTCCCCTTTTACATCTGAATCCGCAGAGTTCCCCTTTAACATCTGAATCCACAAAGTTCCCCTTTTACATCTAAATCCGCAGAGTTCCCTTTCACTGTAAGGGGGGACTCTGCAGACTCTGATGGAAGGGAGAACTCTGGGGCCTCTAACATAAGGGATGCTCTGAGAACCCTGATCTAAGGGGGAACACTGAGAACTCTGATGTGCAAAGAAGACTCTAATGTAAGGGGGAACACTGTGTCCTCTGGTGTAAAGGGGAACTCTGATGTAAGGGGTGCTCTGAGAACCCTGATTTACCTTAGTGTACTCACTCAGAGGCAGGAGAGAGAAGGGGGGAGACTTCAGTCACAGACAGGGATGGATGGTGAGCTCACTCACCCCTTGGCAGTCGGCACCTCTCATCCAGATGTATCTGAGGCTGCTGGAGTTTGCATCTCCAGCCCTTTCCTTTGCTGAGGCACAGTTCCGGAATGTGGTCAGACACAGAGGGGTGGGGGGAAGAGGTGCAGATCGAGCCCTCTCTCCTCTCCTGTCTGTGTGTGTGTTTTTGTTTTTTTTTTTGGGGGGGGGGGGGTTGTTAGTGTTGGCATTGGGCAGTGTGAAAGAGAGTGTAACAGACACACTCAGCTTAGACAACTGAAGCCAGCAGCCCTGCTGGGAAGCCATAGTCCGGTCTAAATAGTGTGTCCGGGTCTACAGACAGTCTGAAACCGGGACACATGATTCCAAACCCGAACTGTCCGGGTAAATCCTGGACAGGTGGCAACCCTACTCCAAGGTCACCCTTTCTTGAAGCCTATTAAAGCCTCTGCTTAAAAAAATAAAAAACACCCACCCCCCGCTTTGGACTCCATGGTCCAATGTAGATCAGGGGGCCGGATGCATGGATAGGGGAGGTGCGCCCTCTATGGACGGGGCCGCACACTGTGCATTAACCGTTTATTTGGAAAAGTTGTACTGATCCTTTAATCGGGGGATTCCAGTCCGGTCCCCAGCCAGCGTGACGCGATGTGTAGATGATTCATAACTTCTCCGTGAGTCACCATCCACAGCTGAGAACACAACGCTTTGCGGGGTCTCGTGAATTACAATGAGGCTAATTAATGGAACCTAGGTGGAAGAATGGGCTCTTTGTAGCCAACACCAACCAGATGGATGACTACCTTCCTATTCATTCCCACAAGAAACCACGACAGTATGGCTCTGATGGCAACACAGACATTTTCCTCCAATTTTTTTTTTGGAAGCTGAGCAAACGAATCTGTTCTCAACGTGCATGTCAACCCCAACAATGGACTTCTCTTATTCCCTCCCTCTGAACGTCTTTCATTACAGCACTCAAAAGTCTGCATCCCCTTAGTTCAAGGACTAGCCTCGTTTTGAGATTTGGGTGTTTAATAGTTTAGAACAGTTTTTTTTTTTTGCTAGAAAATTACTTAGAAAAAAAAAACAATATATAATGTTTGGGGGTTCTAACACCCTAGAGAATAAAATGGCGGTCATTGCAATACTTTTTTTCACACCGTATTTGCGCAGCGGTCTTACAAGCGCACTTTTTTTGAAAAAAAAAATAAGACAACAGTAAAGTTAGCCCAATTTTTTTTTTATATTGTGAAAGATAATGTTACGCCAAGTAAATTGATACCCAACATGTCACGCTTCAAAATTGCGCCCGCTCGTGGAATGGCGTCAAACTTTTACCCTTAAAAAAATCTCCATAGGCGACGTTTAAAAATTTCTACAGGTTGCATGTTTTGAGTTACAGAGGAGGTCTAGGGCTAGAATTATTGCTTTCGCTCTACCGGTCGCGGCGATACCCCACATGTGTGGTTTGACCACCGTTTTCATATGCGGACGCCACTCACGTATGCGTTCGCTTCTGCGCGCGAGCTCATTGGGACGGGGCGCTTTAAAAACATTTTTTTTCTTATTTATTTTCCTTTATTTTATTTATTTTTTCACAGGTATTTAAAAAAAAAAAAAAAAATTTGGATCACTTTTATTCCTAATACATGGAATGTAAACATCCCTTGTAATAGAAAAAAACATGACAGGTCCTCTTAAATATGAGATCTAGGCTCAAAAAGTCCTCAGATCTCATATTTGGACTCAAATGCAAAAAAAAAAAAATTTTGTCATTTGAAAAAATGACAACAAAAAAATTGGCCCTTTAAGACGTATGGGCGGAGCTGACGTTATGACGTCGCTTCTGCCCTCCTATGGTATGGAGAATGGGTGGGGGCCATCTTCCCCTCACTCGTCTCCATACCACAGACATGACAGGTCCCAATTGCCTCCGCCGCTACCGACGGCTCCAGTAAGCGGCGGAGGGCGCGGGAGAGCGTCGGGAGGGGGGTTGCACCTCTCCCGCCGCCGATAACGGTGATCTCGCGGTAAAAAGATGGATACCTCGGTTGTGGCAGCAGCTGCTGCCGTTACCGGGATATCCATCTTCAAAGTGCCCACGTATATGGGCAGGAGGTGGTCGGTAAGTCGTTAAACTGCACATTGCCCCCTTTATCATCAATGGCAGCAGTCAGTCTTCTGTAATAATTGTCTGTGATGCCCCCAAATTCTTGCAGGTGGTACAGCGGCCCATTTGTTTTGGAAAAATGCCTCCAGGTCATGCAAAGTCTTTGGTAGTCTTGCACGAAGCGCACATTTGATATCTCCTATTAAGGTCAGGAGACTGTGATGGCCACTCCAGAACCTTCACCTTTTTTTTTTTTTCTGCTGGAACCACTGGAGGGTCACCTTGGCCTTGTGCTTAGGGGTCATTGTCGTGCTGAAAAGTCCAAGAGGGTCCCATGTATCCGGTTCTCCTGCAGAAGAATGCGAATTGTCTGCCAGTATCTTCTGATAACATGCTGCATTCAACTTGCCATCAATTTTCGCAAGATTCCCCATTCCTTTAGAGCTTACTACCGCCCAAAACATTCAGTGAGCCACCACCATGGTTCACAGTGGGGATGGTATTCTTGCCGCTATAGGCCTTGTTGACCTCTCTCCACACATACAGTGCCTTGCAAAAAAATGCACCCCCTTGGCTTTTTACCTATTTTATTTTACATTACAGCCTTTAGTTGAATGTTTTTTTAATCTGAATTATATGTGATGGATCAGAACACAATAGTCTAAGTTGGTGAAGTAAAATTAGAAAAATAAATACATAAAACTATTTTTCAAAATAAAAAAAACTGATAATTGTCATGTGCGTATGTATTCACCCCCTTTGTTATGAAGCCCATAAAAAGCTCTGGTGCAACCAATTACCTTCAGAAGTCACATAATTAGTGAAATGATGTCCACTTGTGTGCAATCTAAGTGTCACATGACCTGTCATTACATAGACACACCTTTGTGAAAGGCCCCAGAGGCTGCAACACCTAAGCAAGAGGCACCACTAACCAAACACTGCCATGAAGACCAAGGAACTCTCCACACAAGTAAGGGACAATGTTGTTGAGAAGTACAAGTCAGGTTTAGGTTATAAAAAAAATCCAAATCTTTGATGATCCCTAGGAGCCCCATCAAATCTATCATAACCAAATGGAAAGAACATGGCACAACAGCAAACCTGCCAGGAGACGGCCGCACACCAAAACTCACGGAGCAGGCAAGGAGGGCATTAATCAGAGAGGAGCACAGAGACCTAAGGTAACCCTGGAGGAGCTGCAGAGTTCCACAGCAGAGACTGGAGTATCTGTACATAGGACCACAATAAGCCGTACGCTCCATAGAGTTGGGCTTTATGGCAGAGTGGCCAGAAGAAAGACATTACTTTCAGCAAAAAACAAAATGGCACGTTTTGAGTTTGGGAAAAGACATGTGGGAGACTCCCAAAATGTATGGAGGAAGGTGCTCTGGTCTGATGAGACTAAAATTTAACTTCTTGGCTATCAAAGAAAACGCTATGTCTGGTGCAAACCCAACACATCACATCACCCAAAGAGCACCATCCCCACTGTGAAACATGGTGGTGGCAGCATCATGCTGTGGGGGTGTTTTCAGCAGTCAGGACTGGGAAACTGGTCAGGGTTGAGGGAAAGATGGATGGTGCTAAATACAGGGATATTCTTGCGCAAAACCTGTAGCACTCTGTGTGTAATTTGAGGCTAGGACGGAGGTTCACCTTCCAGCAGGACAATGACCCCAAACACACTGCTAAAGCAACACTTGAGCGGTTTAAAGGGAAACATGTAAATGTGTTGGAATGGCCTAGTCAAAGCCCAGACCTCAATCCAATAGAAAATCTGTGTTCAGACTTAAAGATTGCTGTTCACAAGCGCAAACCTTCCAACTTAAAGGAGCTGGAGCAGTTTTGCAAGGAGGAATGGGCAAAAATCCCAGTGGTAAGATGTGGCAAGATCATAGAGACTTATCCAAAGCGACTTGGAGCTGTGATAGCCGCAAAAGGTGGCTCTACAAAGTATTGACTTTAGGGGGTGAATAGTTATGCACATTGACTTTTTCTGCTATTTTGTCCTAGTTGTTGTTTGCTTCACAATAAAAAAAAATAAAATACTTTTGCAAGGCACTGTAGTGCTTATGGTTGTGACCATAAAGCTCTATTTTGGTCTCGTCACTCCAGATTACAGTGTGCCAGACAATTTGAGGCATGTCAAAGTGTTGTCGGCCATATTGTAATCTGTTTTTTTTTTTTGTGGCATTGGCGCAGTAAAGGCTTCTTTCTGGCAACTCGACCATGCCGCTCATTTTTGTTCACGTATCATCATCTTGTGCTCTTTAAAACAACCACACCGTCTTTTTCCAGAGCAGCCTGTATTTCTCCTGAGATTACTCTTTGTATCCTGAACAATTCTTCTGGAAGTTGTGGCTGCGATCTTTCTTGGTCTACCTGACCTTGGCTTGATATCAAGAGAGCCCCAAATGTTCCACTTCCTAACCACTTGCCTACCGGGCACTTTCACCCCCTTCCTGCCCAGGAAAATTTTCAGCTTTCAGCGCTCTCACACTTTGAATGACAATTACGCGGTCATGTAACACTGTACCCATATGAAATTGTTATCATTTTCTTCACACAACTAGAGCTTTATTTTGATGGTGTTTAATCACTACTGGGTATTTTATTTTTTGCTAAAAAAAAGAAAAAAGTCAGAATTTTTTTTAATAAAAATTAAGTTTTTCTTAGTTTCTGTCAGTAAATTTGGTAAATAAGTATTTTTTCTCCTTCATTGATGTACGCTGATGAGGCGGCACTTATGGGCACTGAGGGGCACTGATTAGGTGGCACTGATGAGGAGGCACTGATAGGTGACTCTCAGTGGCGGCTGGTGCTCAAAATTTTTTTTGGGGGGGGGGTTGCAAACGAACTGAAAAATTCTGAAAAATACTGAAACAAAAACATCAATTGCAGCCACTCTGCCCATCATATGCAGCCACTCTGTGCCCAGCAAAAGCAGCCACCTGTGCCCATCATATGCAGCCAATTCTTCCCATCATATGAAGCCACTGTGCCCATCATATGCAGCCACTGTGCCCATCATATGCAGCCAACTGTGCCCCATCAATTGCAGCAACTGTGCCCTGCAAATGCAGCCAACTATGCCCCATCAATTGCAGGCTTTGTGCCCATAATATGCAGCCACTGTGCCCGCCCGTTGTCTGCCCGGCACTTACCCCATCATGGTGGTGGGTCAGGCGGTGAGCTGTGGGACGGGTAGCGCGGCGATGGATGCAGGGCTCCTCCGTGCGTGTCTTCTTCCTGTTCTGCACGGCGGCCAGTGGGATCGCCTCTACCTTCAGCCAATCAGGTGCCCGGTATTACACCCGGGCCTCCTTATTGGCTAAGAGGTGGTTCTGTGTTAGCAAAGCAAATATTCATTGCAATGGTTTTCACTCGCAGGTCACCTTTTGTGAAGCCTATTAGAGCCTATGGCTCTTCAAAAACAACCCCCCCCCGCCACTGTAATTCAGACACCTGGCGCCAATAAAGGGGCTGGACGCCTGAATGGGGGGTGGCTACAGCAATGCATGAATCTATCCATAGTACACAGAGGGGGTGGCTGGAGAGAGAGGGCGGCCCCCGAGTGCCCCTAATGAATGTACCGCCACTGGTGGCACTTATGGGCACTGATAGGTGACACGAATAGGCGGCATTGATGGGCAGCACTGAAAGACAGCACGACTGGCAGCACTAATGGTCAGTGATTGGTGGCCCTGATGGGCACTGCTGTAATCAAGGCACTGATGATCTCCTGCGAGGAGATGTCAGTGTGTCAGTGTGAGGCAAGGAGAGCCAATAAACGGCACTTCCTCGTTTACATGTGATTGGACACAGCTGATCACAATAAAGAGCCGCATCATCGGCTCTTCACCGAGATCGGGGTCGTGCCGTGTCCTAGGAACACGGCGCGATCGCTGCGATGCGTGCCCCCAAGGGCGCGCATACGACGTCGTCCCAGAACGAGAGCTGCATCGCCCCGCCATCATTTTACTATACGGTGGGCAGGAAGTAGTTAATAAGTGATTGAACAGTACTGACTGACATTTTAAAGGCTTTGGATATCTTTATATATCCCTTTCCATCTTTATAAAGTTCCATGAACTTGTTACACAGGTCTTTCAACAGTTCTTTTTCTACACCCCATGGCTCAGTATCTAGCCTGATCAGTGCATCAATGTGAGAGCTAACAGACTCACTGACTATTTATTTGCAGACACTAATTGTAATTTACAAAGTCTCAGATGTGGGAAATTAATCTTTAATTGCCATTTTACCCTGTGTGTCACCTTGTGTGTCTGTACCAAGGCCAGAGATTCCGGGGGGGGGGGGGGGGGGGGTCTTTTCATCACGGCCATTTGGGGGATTTCTGTTATCATTAGGATTTAAAAAAGGAGCCAGAAAACAGCATATGAGTTTCCACTTATTTTTCACCTCAGTGTCCTATTTTGCGTACCCCCTTCCCTGGTTATAGGGGGGCAATGTGGGTGGGAACCATGATATTAGACATGTGCAATTCGTTTCGCTCCGAATTAGTTAAACAAATTTAGACAAATTAGTTAATTCGTAAATATCCGAATTTCAGAATTTTTCCCAATATTCGGAAATTTAAAAATTCAGAAATGCGAAAATTCAGAAATTCGAAATTCAAAAATTCAGAAATTCGGAAAATTTAAAATCCGAAAATCTGAAATAATTTGGCTGTTAATGAACGTAACAAATACGAGTTATCCGAAACAAATGCCGTATCTAAACAAATGGAATGTAACGAATTAATAATAATAAATAACAATAATAATTAAAAACATTTTATTATTATTATTTTTTTTTTCCTTTTTTTTTTTTTCCTTTTTTTTTTTTTTAGCTACTTTAGTTTTTTTTTTGTTATTTTGAGGTACTTAAATCAACTTTTCCTTTCATTTACTTCCCTCATTATTATTATTTATTATTAATTGGTTCTGTTCCATTTGTTTAGTTGCGTTTGTTATTTTGGATAATTCGTAACTTCTGATAAATTCGTATTCGTTATGTTCACTAACAGCCAAATTTGAAAGGAAATTCCAATACCTATCATTTTCTAGTTAGTTTTTATTAGTTAGTTATTATTTGGATTTTTCGTTCTTTCAAATTTTCGGATTTTCTTCCTTATTTTCGGATTTTCAGATTTTCGATTTTCGAGTTTTCGAATTTACGAATTTTTGAAATTACGAAAAAAAACAAAAACAAAAAAACAAATAAAACGAAAATGAACAAAGTTTTCGGCAGTGCACATGTCTACATTATATACTATCACAAATCTATAGAATATTCTGCCATAAGAGATTTTAGTTTGGCAGATCTGTTACATTGTATATAATTTTATAGTCTGGATAAACGTGTCCCTTAATAATAATAAAACGTTTTGTTATTTATTATTAATTTGTTCTGTTCCATTTGTTTAGTTTCGTTTGTTATTTCGGATAATTCGTAACTTCGGATAAATTCGTATTCGTTACGTTCACTAACAGCCAAATTTGAAAGGAAATTCCAACACCTAGAATTTTCTAGTTACCGGTAGTTTTTATTAGTTAGTTATTATTTGGGATTTTCGTTCTCTCAAATTTTCAGATTTTCTTTCTTATTTTCGGATTTTCTAATTTTCGAATTTCAAATTTTCGAACTTTGAATTTTCAAATTTACGAATTTTAAATTTTAGTATTTAAAGTGGAGGTCCACCCTAAAATGAAAAATGATATTAACATTCTCCAAAAATTTTATAAAAAAAAAATTTAAAAAATAAAAAAAAATTTTTCTTACCAGAAATGCCTGTTGCTAGGCAGTCTGCCTCTTCCTATTCCGCGGCGCTGTTCCTTCACTTCCTCCTCTTCAGCGAGCGGCCCCGGGCCATTCACAAAGCGTCGAGCGACTCGCGCACGCGCAGTAGGAAACGGGCGGTGAAGCCGCAAGGCTCCACTGCCTGTTCCCTTAGTTAGGATGGCGGCTCCGGCACCCGATCCGATGGACGGATCGCCCTGGGGGGGGGGGGGGGGTCCGACATTGCAGGCTCGCTGGACAGGTAAGTGCCCTTTTTAAAAGTCAGCAGCTACAGTGTTTGTAGTTGCTAAATTAAAAAAAAAAAAAAACAGCTGGAACACCACTTTTCGAATTTACAAAAAACACAAACAAATAAAATGAAAATGAACAAAGCTTTCGGCAGTGCACTTGTCTACATTATATACTATCACAAATCTATAGAATATTTTGCCATAAGAGATTTTAGTTTGGCAGATCTGTTACATTGTATATAATTTTATAGTCTGGATAAACGTGTCCCTTTAATTGCCCCCCCCCCCCCCCCTCGGTGCTGATACGTGGGACTCCGAGGTATTCATGGTGCCTGAAATGGAATGTTCATCAGGAAGAGGAGCGGAGGGATCTGGTATCCCCGGAATAAATGTATTTCTGGGAGCGCTGGGAATGGCGGGGACTCCGTCTCCATCTTTTCTCTCTGAGATCTTCACATAATAAAACCCGACACTTGGGGGTGTTCAATGGGCGGATTTATGACCCGTGAAATCCCATAGGACACGCTCTGCACCAAATCCTGGTGGGAAATTTCCCAGGAAGAGTTCGGTTCAGGATGTTAAGCGATATTCCCGGATTAAAGGGGAACTAGAAGAGGAGACTTGAACACGCCACTTGAAATGTCGCCGTGGTATAAGCAAACAGCAAAGCCCCCCCCCCCCCCCCTCTGATTTTAAAAGGTTAAAAAAGTCAAATAAAAATATAGATGTAAATCTAACAAAGTTTAAGCCATTTTTTTTTCTTAAAATAATTTTTCACCTTTTTTTTTATCCTTTGTTGCATCTCAGTTCTTCTGATCTCTTGCAGCCCCCTTAGCAACCACTTCCTGCCTGCATGCACTCCAGTGATGGCTGCATTCCATTTCTCAGGGCAGGATTTCTGATGGTGACAATGGCGGGAACATGAGCGTCAGTATAGACTTTCTTAAAGTGGAGGTCCACCCTAAAATAACAAATTACATTAACATTCTCCAAAAAATCTATTTCAAAAATTTGAAAAAAAAAATTTACTTACCAGAAATGCCTGTTGCTAGGCAGTCCTGATCATCTTCTCACCCGCAGCTCACCATCTTCTGACCTGCAGCTCACCATCTTCTGACCTACAGCTCACCATCTTCTGACCTACAGCTGACCATCTTCTGACCTACAGCTGACCATCTTCTGACCTGCAGCTCACCATCTTCTGACCTACAGCTGACCATCTTCTGACCTGCAGCTCACCATCTTCTGACCTGCAGCTTACCATCTTCTGACCTACAGCTGACCATCTTCTGACCTACAGCTGACCATCTTCTGACCTACAGCTCACCATCTTCTGACCTACAGCTCACCATCTTCTGACCTACAGCTGACCATCTTCTGACCCGCAGCTGATCATCTTCTGACCTACAGCTCACCATCTTCTGACCTACAGCTGACCATCTTCTGACCTACAGCTGACCATCTTCTGACCTACAGCTGACCATCTTCTGACCTACAGCTCACCATCTTCTGACCTACAGCTCACCATCTTCTGACCTACAGCTCACCATCTTCTGACCTGCAGCTGACCATCTTCTGACCTACAGCTGACCATCTTCTGACCTACAGCTGACCATCTTCTGACCTACAGCTCACCATCTTCTGACCTACAGCTCACCATCTTCTGACCTACAGCTGACCATCTTCTGACCCGCAGCTGATCATCTTCTGACCTACAGCTCACCATCTTCTGACCTGCAGCTGACCATCTTCTGACCTACAGCTGACCATCTTCTGACCTACAGCTGACCATCTTCTGACCTACAGCTGACCATCTTCTGACCTACAGCTCACCATCTTCTGACCTACAGCTCACCATCTTCTGACCTACAGCTGACCATCTTCTGACCCGCAGCTGATCATCTTCTGACCTACAGCTCACCATCTTCTGACCTGCAGCTCACCATCTTCTGACCTACAGCTGACCATCTTCTGACCTACAGCTGATCATCTTCTGACCTGCAGCTGACCATCTTCTGACCTACAGCTCACCATCTTCTGACCTACAGCTGACCATCTTCTGACCTACAGCTGACCATCTTCTGACCTACAGCTCACCATCTTCTGACCTACAGCTGACCATCTTCTGACCTACAGCTGACCATCTTCTGACCTACAGCTGACCATCTTCTGACCTACAGCTCACCATCTTCTGACCTACAGCTCACCATCTTCTGACCTACAGCTGACCATCTTCTGACCTGCAGCTGACCATCTTCTGACCTACAGCTGACCATCTTCTGACCTACAGCTGACCATCTTCTGACCTACAGCTCACCATCTTCTGACCTACAGCTCACAATCTTCTGACCTACAGCTGACCATCTTCTGACCCGCAGCTGATCATCTTCTGACCTACAGCTGATCATCTTCTGACCTACAGCTCACCATCTTCTGACCTGCAGCTCACCATCTTCTGACCTGCAGCTGACCATCTTCTGACCTGCAGCTGACCATCTTCTGACCTGCAGCTGACCATCTTCTGACCTACATTTGACCCACTTCAAGTGGTTTTTGCATCCCTATAGACTTCAATGCAGAAACCCTTTGCACTTAAAGCGTTTCTAAAAATCCTTCTATATACCCAGTGAAGACACTATACTCAGATGATACGCAGAGATGAAACAAATCCTCCTACATAAGTTGTACCTGTTTATCTGTAGTCTTCTCTCCTCTATGTCCATTTAAAACACTGAATTTATAAAGCTTGTCTGATGCTTTAAAAAAAAAAGGGGGGGGGACGGAGAGCTGAAGTCACACACTGCAGACCTCAGTGAAGAGAGCTCTGAGAGCTGATTGGAGGGGAGGGACACAGGGACACCCCCCCCCCCCCACACACACACACACACACACACCGCCACACAACACACAGGAACAGAGCTGAGGCTGTCAATCTGCTGGAGGTCGCTCCCCTGTCACCATTTTTCTCTTGGTGTCAGAAAAACTTGTCAGAAGAGATTCATGCTGATAGCGGAGGAAAGAGGCAGAAGACAGAAATGACACTTTGTGCTCTGGATTTTGTCATTTACACACAATAGAGGGATATGCTTTGTTCATAATTCATGGCTGAGATTTACAACCACTTTAGGATAAGCTCATAAGCACAGGCGGGGCTCTGCCTGGCTTGCTGCAGGTTCCAATGCACATTGCGAGAAGCTCACAGTGTGCGGTGAAATCAAATAAAGCCGTTCCAGTCCAGGAGAGGAGCCGCTACAACTGTGCGAGACTGAAGGGGAAGGCCAGAGGTCGGATTTAAATATAAAAATGGGATTTTATTAAAAATAGAATTATTTTTTAAAGGTATTATAATCAGTCGCTTTCCTCGGCTCATACAGCACGCGGGGCGCGTTTTCATCGCCTGGCAGTGAGCGTGATCAGAGCGGCCCGGTGGTGTGACCAGCGGACGGGCCGCAGGGCTCATAATTACAGACATATGTGAGAGATAATTCCTGGATTGTGCGGGAAGTGTGGAGGTGTTTGTGCACAGCGCTGGAATTAGAGCCGCGACAAGTCCCCGAGGTCTCCACCTTCTATATCCCAACACTGGCGGCATTCATCTCAGAACATCGTCCCGCTTAGAGGCCGAGGAACTCCCAAAAAAGGGTCTGAAGGTTTGTTTGTGTTTCCCAACTATGAGAGGAGCTGTGAGAGCCAAACTCTTCGACCACAGATACGGATCAGAGGAGAAAAGCTTTCCTTGTCACCTACCGACACTCCGAGAGGAAAAGAGGGGTGTACAGCTTTAAGAAGTGCTCCTGGAGGACTCTGCTCCTTCCTCTATAACTCTCCTCTCCTTAAATACTCTGCTCTGCTGGGGGACTCTGCTCCTTCCTCTATAACTCTCCTCTCCTGAAATACTCTGCAGGGCTGGAGGACTCTGCTCCTTCCTCTATAACTCTCCTCTCCTGAAATACTCTGCAGGGCTGGAGGACTCTGCTCCTTCCTCTATAACTCTCCTCTCCTGAAATACTCTGCAGGGCTGGAGGACTCTGCTCCTTCCTCTATAACTCTCCTCTCCTGAAATACTCTGCAGGGCTGGAGGACTCTGCTCCTTCCTCTATAATTCTCCTCTCCTGAAATACTCTGCAGGGCTGGAGGACTCTGCTCCTTCCTCTATAACTCTCCTCTCCTGAAATACTCTGCAGGGCTGGAGGACTCTGCTCCTTCCTCTATAACTCTTCTCTCCTTAAATACTCTGCACTTCTGGAGGACTCTGCTCCTTCCTCTATAACTCTCCTCTCCTGAAATACTCTGCTCTGCTGGAGGACTCTGCTCCTTCCTCTATAACTCTCCTCTCCTGAAATACTCTGCTGGAGGACTCTGCTCCTTCCTCTATAACTCTCCTCTCCTTAAATACTCTGCACTGCTGGAGGACTCTGCTCCTTCCTCTATAACTCTCCTCTCCTGAAATACTCTGCAGGGCTGGAGGACTCTGCTCCTTCCTCTATAACTCTCCTCTCCTGAAATACTCTGCAGGGCTGGAGGACTCTGCTCCTTCCTCTATAACTCTCCTCTCCTGAAATACTCTGCAGGGCTGGAGGACTCTGCTCCTTCCTCTATAACTCTCCTCTCCTGAAATACTCTGCAGGGCTGGAGGACTCTGCTCCTTCCTCTATAACTCTCCTCTCCTGAAATACTCTGCAGGGCTGGAGGACTCTGCTCCTTCCTCTATAACTCTTCTCTCCTTAAATACTCTGCACTGCTGGAGGACTCTGCTCCTTCCTCTAGAACTCTCCTCTCTTGAAATACTCTGCACTGCTGGAGGACTCTGCTCCTTCCTCTATAACTCTCCTCTCCTGAAATACTCTGCTGGAGGACTCTGCTCCTTCCTCTATAACTCTCCTCTCCTGAAATACTCTGCTGGAGGACTCTGCTCCTTCATCTATAACTCTCCTCTCCTGAAATACTCTGCTGGAGGACTCTGCTCCTTCATCTATAACTCTCCTCTCCTGAAATACTCTGCTCTGCTGGAGGACTCTGCTCCTTCCTCTATAACTCTCCTCTCCTAAAATACTCTGCTCTGCTGGAGGACTCTGCTCCTTCCTCTATAACTCTCCTCTCCTTAAATACTCTGCACTGCTGGAGGACTCTGCTCCTTCCTCTATAACTCTCCTCTCCTAAAATACTCTGCACTGCTGGAGGACTCTGCTCCTTCCTCTATAACTCTCCTCTCCTGAAATACTCTGCACTGCTGGAGGACTCTGCTCCTTCCTCTATAACTCTCCTCTCCTGACATAATCTGCTCTGCTGGAGGACTCTGCTCCTTCCTCTATAACTCTCCTCTCCTGAAATACTCTGCTCTGCTGGAGGACTCCGCTCCTTCCTCTATAACTCTCCTCTCCTGAAATACTCTGCACTGCTGGAGGACTCTGCTCCTTCCTCTATAACTCTCCTCTCCTGAAATACTCTGCACTGCTGGAGGACTCTGCTCCTTCCTCTATAACTCTCCTCTCCTGAAATACTCTGCACTGCTGGAGGACTCTGCTCCTTCCTCTATAACTCTCCTCTCCTGAAATACTCTGCACTGCTGGAGGACTCTGCTCCTTTCTTTATAACTCTCCTCTCCTGAAATACTCTGCAGGGCTGGAGGACTCTGCTCCTTCCTCTATTACGCTCATCTCCTGAAATACTCTGCACTGCTGGAGGACTCTGCTCCTTCCTCTATGACTCTCCTCTCCTGAAATACTCTGCACTACTGGAGGACTCTGCTCCTTCATCTATAACTCTCCTCTCCTGAAATACTCTGCTGGAGGACTCTGCTCCTTCCTCTATAACTCTCCTCTCCTGAAATACTCTGCTGGAGGACTCTGCTCCTTCATCTATAACTCTCCTCTCCTGAAATACTCTGCTGGAGGACTCTGCTCCTTCATCTATAACTCTCCTCTCCTGAAATACTCTGCTGGAGTACTCTGCTCCTTCATCTATAACTCTCCTCTCCTGAAATACTGCTGGAGGACTCTGCTCCTTCATCTATAACTCTCCTCTCCTGAAATACTGCTGGAGGACTCTGCTCCTTCCTCTATAACTCTCCTCTCCTGAAATACTCTGCACTGCTGGAGGACTCTGCTCCTTCCTCTATAACTCTCCTCTCCTGAAATACTCTGTACTGCTGGAGGACTCCTCTCCTTCCTCTATAACTCTCCTCTCCTGAAATACTCTGCACTGCTGGAGGACTCCTCTCCTTCCTCTATAACTCTCCTCTCCGCAGCATGTTCTAACTGTAGGGGGGATGGGCTCACTAGAACATGAAAGAGATCACTGGGAGCAGTAGATCCCTGCCATGTTGCTAGGCAGAACAGGGAAATGCCTTGTTTACATAGGCACCTCCCTGTTCTGCCTCTCCATGCCACGATCACGGGCCACCGGCGGACATCGAGCCCGTGGGACCTACGGGCACGCTCCCGTGGCGGGCGCGCGCGCCAGCTAGCCGCGAATGACGCAGCGACCTATGGGTATGTTGTTTTGCGAACCTGTGCCACTTTGCCGACGTATATCGGCGTGAGCCGGTTGGCAAGTGGTTAATTAGCCTCTTAGATTGCTTTTACAAGAAAGCCAACCGTCAGCTCTAAAAAAACAATAGCGGGATGATACCTGCAGCTGCATCCCAGTACAACCATTGAAAGTCCATCGATGTGCCGGTACATCACTGGGGCTGAAGTGGTTATTAAGTGTTCTTGCATAGCAAGACCACTTACTGTTATCTCACATATATATTATTAGTGGGAATGCTTTAGCAGTCCCACTATTGTTATTCGTTTTTTTATTAGTGGGAATGCTTTAGCAGTCCCACTATTGTTATTCGTTTTTTATTAGTGGGAATGCTTTAGCAGTCCCACTATTGTTATTCGTTTTTTTATTAGTGGGAATGCTTTAGCAGTCCCACTATTGTTATTCGATTTTATTTATTATTTTTAATTTTAATTTTATTCCGTACGTTTTTCGGTAATGCGTAACTTCTGCATACTTTCAGCTATTAAAACCATTCAACTATCAAAATGTTCGTCTCTTTTAGCTGAGGTGTGCTCTTTTTCAACTTTTTTTCTACCATTTATACTTTTTAAAATATTAAGCTTTTTATCACTTTTTTTAACATTGAAGTCAATGGGAGCATGCTTGAAATCCTTAAATTTTTCTTCCGCTCCCAAAAGTTTCAGCTCCTTCATACTTTCACCTAGAGACACCAAACAAACTTTAAAATGTTCACAAAATATTCAGCTATCTGGCTATAGCTTTTCAGTTTGATATCTTTTACAGTTTTTGAGAAAAAGCTTTTTGTTTAGAGGTCATTTCAGGAAATTTTAGCCATTAATCAGAGTGTACTGTGTGTGTTTTGTTGCCATGGTTACCAAAGCTTCTGTTATACACAGGGGGGGGGAGGTGGCTGGAGCATCTCAGCTTTAATTACAGAGCCCGGGGGGAGGGGACAGACACACCATGTACTGATTATAATAGAGGAATATGATGGGGCAGTTTTGATGGTGGCAATTCTGATGGGGCAGTTTTGATGGCGGTCATTTTAGCAATCTAGCTATTCAGCAATTATTTTTGAAAAAAAAAAATATATTTTTGAAAAAAAAAAAATATATTTTTGAAAAAAAAAAAATATTTTTGAAAAAAAAAAAAAAATTATTTTTGAAAAAAAAAAAAAAAAAATTATTTTTGAAAAAAAAAATATTTTTGAAAAAAAAAATATTTTTGAAAAAAAAAAAATATTTTTGAAAAAAAAAAAAATCATTTTTGAAAAAAAAAAAATTTTTGAAAAAAAAATTTTTTTTGAAAAAAAAATTATTTTTGAAAAAAAAAATATTTTTGAAAAAAAAAAAAATTATTTTTGAAAAAAAAAAAAAATTATTTTTGAAAAAAAAAAAATATTTTTGAAAAAAAAAAATATTTTTTGATGGGGCAGTTTTGATGGTGGCAATATGATGGTGCAGTTTTGATGAAGCAATTCTGATGGGGCAGTTTTGATGGTGGCAATATGATGGGGCAGTTTTGATGGCAATATGATGGGGGCAATTTTGCTGGGGGCCTGTATTAGCAATTCAGCATTCCCACGCATTTTCCCCAGGAAATGCATTTTCTAGTTAGTGGGAATGCTTTAGCAGTCCCACTATTGTTATTCGATTTTATTTATTATTTTTAATTTTATTCCGTACGTTTTTCGATAATGCGTAACTTCTGCATACTTTCAGCTATTAAAACCATTCAACTATCAAAATGTTCGTCTCTTTTAGCTGAGGTGTGCTCTTTTTCAACTTTTTTTCTACCATTTATACTTTTTAAAATATTAAGCTTTCTATCACTTTTTTTTAACATTGAAGTCAATGGGAGCATGCTTGAGAAACTTAAAATCTTCATCCGCTCCCAAAAGTTTCAGCTCCTTCATACTTTCACCTAGAGACGCCAAACAAACTTTAAAATGTTCACAAAATATTCAGCTATCTGGCTATATCTTTTCAGTTTGATATCTTTTACAGTTTTTGAGAAAAAGCTTTTTGTTTAGAGGTCATTTCAGGAAATTTTAGCCATTAATCAGAGTGTACTGTGTGTGTTTTGTTGCCATGGTTACCAAAGCTTCTGTTATACACAGGGGGGGGGGAGGTGGCTGGAGCATCTCAGCTTTAATTACAGAGCCCGGGGGGAGGTGACAGACACACCATGTACTGATTATAATAGAGGAATATGATGGGGCAGTTTTGATGGTGGCAATTCTGATGGGGCAGTTTTGATGGCGGTCATTTTAGCAATTTAGCTATTCAGCAATTATTTTTGAAAAAAAAAAATATATTTTTGAAAAAAAAAAAAATATTTCTGAAAAAAAAAAAATTATTTTTGAAAAAAAAAAATTTTTTGAAAAAAAAAAAATTATTTTTGAAAAAAAAAAAAAAAAAAAATCATTTTTGAAAAAAAAAATATTTTTGAAAAAAAAAATATTTTTGAAAAAAAAAAAAATCATTTTTGAAAAAAAAAAATTTTTGAAAAAAAAATTTTTTTTGAAAAAAAAATTATTTTTGAAAAAAAAATATTTTTGAAAAAAAAAAAAATATTTTTGAAAAAAAAAAAAAATTATTTTTGAAAAAAAAAAATATTTTTGAAAAAAAAAAATATTTTTTGATGGGGCAGTTTTGATGGTGGCAATATGATGGTGCAGTTTTGATGAAGCAATTCTGATGGGGCAGTTTTGATGGTGGCAATATGATGGGGCAGTTTTGATGGCAATATGATGGGGGCAATTTTGCTGGGGGCCTGTATTAGCAATTCAGCATTCCCACGCATTTTCCCCAGGAAATGCATTTTCTAGTTAGTGGGAATGCTTTAGCAGTCCCACTATTGTTATTCGATTTTATTTATTATTTTTAATTTTATTCCGTACGTTTTTCGGTAATGCGTAACTTCTGCATACTTTCAGCTATTAAAACCATTCAACTATCAAAATGTTCGTCTCTTTTAGCTGAGGTGTGCTCTTTTTCAACTTTTTTTCTACCATTTATACTTTTTAAAATATTAAGCTTTTTATCACTTTTTTTTAACATTGAAGTCAATGGGAGCATGCTTGAGAAACTTAAAATCTTCATCCGCTCCCAAAAGTTTCAGCTCCTTCATACTTTCACCTAGAGACGCCAAACAAACTTTAAAATGTTCACAAAATATTCAGCTATCTGGCTATATCTTTTCATTTTGATATCTTTTACAGTTTTTGAGAAAAAGCTTTTTGTTTAGAGGTCATTTCAGGAAATTTTAGCCATTAATCAGAGTGTACTGTGTATGTTTTGTTGCCATGGTTACCAAAGCTTCTGTTATACACAGGGGGGGGAGGTGGCTGGAGCATCTCAGCTTTAATTACAGAGCCCGGGGGAGGGGACAGACACACCATGTACTGATTTATAATAGAGGAATATGATGGGGCAGTTTTGATGGTGGCAATTCTGATGGGGCAGTTTTGATGGCGGTCATTTTAGCAATTTAGCTATTCAGCAATTATTTTTGAAAAAAATATATATATATTTCTGAAAAAAAAAATTATTTTTGAAAAAAAAAAAAATTATTTTTGAAAAAAAAAAAATTATTTTTGAAAAAAAAAATTATTTTTGAAAAAAAAAAATTATTTTTGAAAAAAAAAAAATCATTTTTGAAAAAAAAAAAATTTTTGAAAAAAAAAAATTATTTTTGAAAAAAAAAAAATATTTTTGAAAAAAAAAAAATATTTTTGAAAAAAATATATATATTTTTGAAAAAAAAAATCATTTTTGAAAAAAAAAAATTTTTGAAAAAAAAAATATTTTTGAAAAAAAAAAAATATTTTTGAAAAAAAAAAATTATTTTTGAAAAAAAAAAAATATTTAAAAAAAAAAAAATATTTTTTAATGGGGCAGTTTTGATGGTGGCAATATGATGGTGCAGTTTTGATGAGGCAATTCTGATGGGGCAGTTTTGATGGTGGCAATATGATGGGACAGTTTTGATGGCAATATGATGGGGGCAATTTTGCTGGGGGCCGTTTTAGCAATTCAGCATTCCCACGCATTTTCCCCAGGAAATGCATTTTCTAGTTATTTTTCTTATTCCGTACGTTTTTCGGTAATGCGTAACTTCTGCATACTTTCAGCTATTAAAACCATTCAACTATCAAAATGTTCGTCTCTTTTAGCTGAGGTGTGCTCTTTTTCAACTTTTTTTCTACCATTTATACTTTTTAAAATATTAAGCTTTTTATCACTTTTTTTTAACATTGAAGTCAATGGGAGCATGCTTGAAATCCTTAAATTTTTCTTCCGCTCCCAAAAGTTTCAGCTCCTTCATACTTTCACCTAGAGACACCAAACAAACTTTAAAATGTTCACAAAATATTCAGCTATCTGACTATAGCTTTTCAGTTTGATATCTTTTACAGTTTTTGAGAAAAAGCTTTTTGTTTAGAGGTCATTTCAGGAAATTTTATCCTTAAATTTTTCTTCCGCTCCCAAAAGTTTCAGCTCCTTCATACTTCCACCTAGAGACACCAAACAAACTTTAACTACTTCCCACCCGGCCAATGTACATAAACGGCCGGGTGGGCGCTCTCTCCTTCTGAGTGGACGTTCAGGAACGTCCCTCAGAAGGAGCGGGATCGCGCGCGCGCGTGCCCGCGCAGCGGCGCGATCCCGATGCGCTCGTGTCCCCCGGACACGGCGCATCTCGGATCGGCAGGAGGGCTCTGTGATTGGCCCTCCTGATCACATGACGGCCGTGTCCAATCACAGCCGTCATGTGATGTAAACACAGCCGGTTGCTAGGCGATCAGCTCTCCTCTCCTCACACGGAAGTTGTCGCTGAGGAGGAGAGGAGAGGGGATCGCTGCAGCCGGCTGATGATCAGTGAGTATGAGCTGTTTTTTACAGCTTTTTACTCACTGATCACCAACCTAGTGTCAACACACATGTAAATACATACATGTAAAACACACACATGTCCCCACATAATGTAAAACACACACACATGTCCCCACATAATGTAAAACACACATGTCCCCAAAACACATGTCCCCAAATAATAAAAAAAGCTGTCCCCCACATATGTCACACTAAAATCACATGTCCCAATGGTAATCTGCACACATATGTACGTGATCACCTGCACACATCTGTACATGATCATTTGCGTACATATGTCCGTGATCACACAAACCAATTATTATACACTTAACAGGATTTTTTTTATCAAAAACATGTAGCAGAATACATTTTGGCTTAAATGTATGACAAAATTCGATTTTACTGGATTTCTTTTAAAACAGAAAAAAGAAAATATTGTTTTTTTTCCAAATTTCCACTATTTTTGCGCTTATATCGCAAAAAAAAAAAAATGGAGTCGTGAATAAATACCACCAAAAGAAAGCTCTATTTGTGCGAACAAAATGATAAAAATTTCATTTGGGTACAGTGTAGCATGACCGAGTAATTGTCATTAAAAGTGCGAGAGCGCTGAAAGCTGAAAATTGGTCTGGGAAGGAAGGGGGCGAAAGTGCCCAGTATTGAGGTGGTTAAAATGTTCACAAAATATTCAGCTATCTGGCTATATCTTTTCAGTTTGATATCTTTTACAGTTTTTGAGAAAAAGCTTTTTGTTTAGAGGTCATTTCAGGAAATTTTAGCCATTAATCAGAGTGTACTGTGTGTGTTTTGTTGCCATGGTTACCAAAGCTTCTGTTATACACAGGGGGGGGGGAGGTGGCTGGAGCATCTCAGCTTTAATTACAGAGCCCGGGGGGAGGGGACAGACACACCATGTACTGATTATAATAGAGGAATATGATGGGGCAGTTTTGATGGTGGCAATTCTGATGGGGCAGTTTTGATGGCGGTCATTTTAGCAATTTAGCTATTCAGCAATTATTTTTGAAAAAAAAAAATATATTTTTGAAAAAAAAAAAAAATATTTTTGAAAAAAAAAAATTATTTTTGAAAAAAAAAAAATTATTTTTGAAAAAAAAAATATTTTTGAAAAAAAATTATTTTTAAAAAAAAAAATATTTTTGAAAAAAAAAAATATTTTTGAAAAAAAAAATTATTTTTGAAAAAAAAAATCATTTTTGAAAAAAAAAATTTTTGAAAAAAAAAATTTTTTTGAAATAAAAATATTTTTGAAAAAAAAAAAATTTTTGAAAAAAAAATTATTTTTGAAAAAAAAAAAATATTTTTGAAAAAAAAAAATTATTTTTGAAAAAAAAAAAATATTTTAAAAAAAAAATATTTTTGAAAAAAAAAATTATTTTTGAAAAAAAAAATACTTTAAAAAAAATAATAATTTCGAAAAAAAAAATTATTTTTGAAATAAAAAAATTCATTTTTGAAAAAAAAAATTACCTTTGAAAAAAAAAATTACTTTTAAAAAAAAAATTATTTTTGAAAAAAAAAATATATTTGAAAAAAAAAATATTTTTGAAAAAAAAAATTATTTTTGAAAAAAAAATTACTTTAAAAAAAATAATAATTTCGAAAAAAAAAATTATTTTTGAAATAAAAAAATTCATTTTTGAAAAAAAAAATTACCTTTGAAAAAAAAAATTACTTTTGAAAAAAAAAATCATTTTTGAAGAAAAAAAAATTCATTTTTGAAGAAAAAAAAAATCATTTTTGAATAAAAAAAATTCATTTTTGAATAAAAAATATTCATTTTTGAAAAAAAAAATTACTTTTGAAAAAAATGTTCAGCTCTTTCAGCGAATGATGGAACTTTTTTACTACTATTTATACTTTTTAAAATATTAAGCTTTTTAACACTTTTCACACTTACTCAAGCCACTCCATCCCACCCAGTTACTCCGCCCACTCCAGTTGTAGAGGCAAGAACACTTTCACAATTTCCCCAGAAATTGTACCTTTTCTAGTTTTAGTACATTATTTGAAAGATAAAACGAATTATTGTGAAGGAGATTTGTGATGCACACTGTTTATAAGTTGTTTATTCATTTATTTATTGTCCACACAATGAAACAAGAAGGGTTTTCATATATTGTCTGGTATTAATTGGAGTGCGATCCTTAGCACAGCTTGTGATATTCATTTTATTGCTTATAATAAAGTTTCATTTTAGTATTACTGAAGATCTGTAGCTGGTGATTATTTATTATTTACAGTATAATTGTAACATTGTAACAGGTTGGTTTTGCCTCTTTCTTCGTGGCACCCCAGGCATCATCCTACGAGGGTGCAGGCAGGTGCAGTTAGCCACTTTTCCCCTAGGTGGCTCTGTAACAGAATAGCATCTTCTACAGCAGGTAGTGACACAAGGTGTTGGGCCCTTTTAGGTAGAACCAGGGCCGCAGATAAGGCAGTACAGCCAGCCCTCCTGTACTGGGCCCGGGCCCCATTAATTCAAAAGGCAGGGGGGGGGGGGTCCGAGCACCTGCTGAGCAGGAGGGCCGACTGTCAGTGGCGGCTGGTGTTCAACATTTTTGGGGGGGTGCAAACAAACAATTGCAGCCTCTCTGTGCCCATCAATTGCAGCCATTGTGCCCATCAAATGCAGCCACTGTGTCCATCATATGTAAGCACTTGTGCCCCATCATATGCAGCAATTTGTGCCCATCATATGCAGCCACTTGTGCCCATCATATGCAGCCACTTGTGACCCATCATATGCAGCCATTTGTGCCCATCATATGCAGCCACTTGTGCCAACCAAATGCAGCCACTTGTGCCCATCATATGCAGCCATTTGTGCCAACCAAATGCAGCCACTTGTGCCAATTAAATGCAGCCAATTTTGCCCATCAAATGCAGCCACTTGTGCCCATCAAATGAAGCCACTTGTGCCCATCAAATGCAGCCACTTGTGCCCCATCATATGCAGCCATTTGTTCCCATCATATGCAGCCACTTGTGCCCATCAAATGCAGCCACTTGTGCCCATCAAATGCAGCCACTTGTGCCCATCAAATGCAGCCACTTGTGCCCATCATATGCAGCCATTTGTGCCCATCAAATGCAGCCACTTACCCTGGCAATAAACACAACCCCCCCCCCCCCCCGGGGCTCACAGTACTAGACCCCCCCACCCCCACGGGAGTTTCGGCACTTACCTGAAGACTCGCATCCTCTGTGTCTCAGTCTACTCTCCTCTCCTCCACACTCGGGCAGCAGCAGCGGTGGAGGTGCCCGCTCCTCTCATGCTCCCTCCGCTTGTGCCAAAGCGCCACTAGGCATCCAATAGGTTTGCCTGGAGCTTTAACCAATCGGGAAACAGGTCTCACTGACCCGCCTCCTGATTGGCGGGGAGGCATTGTAGTGTGAAGATAGCGAAAATTCATTCGCTATGGTCACACAATTGGGTGGGACCAGGGCGCACTCTCTGAGCCCCGAGCCCACCCATGCGCCCTCAATGCATGGGCCGCCACTGCCGGCTGTACTGTCTTTTTTGCAGCCACCGATCCTTTTCTGTCCTTTTCTGTCTCCCCCTGCAGAGCTGCCAGCTTCTCCTTCTCTCCCTCCCTCCGGCTGCACTGTGTGCCCCATTTCACCGCAGCGCTGCCGGCACTCACAGGAGGATATAATTTACTGGCCCCTTCTTTTCTTGAATGAACCCATTGAGTGATCGGTACCAATCACTCCTGTGTTCATTCATCACTGAAGCATAGCAAACTGTGTTTCCTATGCCTCAGTTTGTGAATGAGCAGGAAGCCTCAGAGCACTTCCTATATATTCACCTGTGTAGCTGAGGCTGTAGAGCAGGGGTCTCAAACTGGTGGCCCTCCATGCCTCTGCCTGAGGGAGTCATGTTTGTACCTTGCAATGCCTCATGGGACTTGTCGTTTTTGCAACAGCTGGAGTTTGAGACCCCTGCTGTAGAGAAAGGGACTGATTAATCGATGTCCTCATTCACTTTTGGCCGCGGGGGGGGGGGGGGGGGGATAGTCAGCCTGTTAGGTAGGCTGTATGGGGCCTGTGATTTCTAACAGCAGTCCTGGGTAGAACCCTCCTGCAGTGAGGTCAGGGGTGAGTCGGCACCTATATACAGTATAAGGTAGGTAGAGAGGAGCATACTCTCTCGGGGCCTGGGAGCCAAACCTGGGTGGATATGACCAGCACATGTAGGCCCTGGACAGGGCAGGAGGCCAGATGGAGGGGACATGTATGCAGGAGGAGCTGGCTGTACTCATTCCACCCCTTTGGGAGATGGGGGCTATGGCAGATTGCAAAAAGCCTTCTAGGCCAGGCTGGAGATGCCTTTATGAGGCTGCTTCCCTGGAGGGTTCACGGGAGAGGTGTACCCAGCTAGGAGGTGTCTACAGAGAGCACAGTTCTGTGGGTACTTATGATCCTGGGCAGAGATCAGGCTGAAGGGAGATGGCTGTGAGGCGCTTCACATGCTTTCACTTGTGACTACTGCGGACTGTCCACTTTATGTGACTCCGGAATGTATGTCCTTGTGAAGTGACTGTTTTGCCATGTCCTGAATAACAGCAGTAAAGTGCAGCGAAGCTAATTACTGCGTTGACATTCCTTCTTCTGGATATTAAGGTTTATGGCCAGGAATGTCGGGAGAAGGCCTATGGCGAGGAGCAGGGTACAAGATGGCAGAGGGGTCCTCAGTTGGTGGGATTGTGTTCTAGCAGGGCTGGAGTGGGTGTAGGGCCTTGTGCTTGGGTGCCAAAACTAGCCAACCACAAGGCCCTTCTTACAAGGGTCTCCGGGCAAAAACCGTCCCTGAATGGACAACTGCTTCCTCTACAATTTCTTTTTAGGTTTTTCTCTGTCTTTCCATCACTCAAACTCAATACTCAGTACTCCCCATTTATCACCACCCTCTGAACTCGCCCTTGTAGCCAGTTTTCAATCCATGTACTCACCCTATGGTCCATGCCAACGGACACTTACTGTACAAAATAAGGTGCGTTGGCATGGACCATAGGGTGAGTACATGGATTTAAAACTGGCTACAAGGGCGTGTTCAGAGGGTGGTGATAAATGGGGAGTACTCAGAATGGTCAGGGGTGGGTAGTGGGGTCCCCCAGGGTTCTGTGCTGGGACCAATCCTATTTAATTTGTTCATAAATGACCTGGAGGATGGGATAAACAGTTCAATCTCTGTATTTGCGGACAATACTAAGCTAAGCAGGGCAATAACTTCTTCGCAGGATGTGGAAACCTTGCAAGAAGATCTGAACAAATTAATGGGGTGGGCGACTACATGGCAAATGGGGTTCAATGTAGAAAAATGTAAAATAATGCATTTGGGTGTCAAAAATATGAATGCAATCTATAGACTGGGGGGAGAACCTCTGGGGGAATCTAGGATGGAAAAGCACCTGGGGGTCCTAGTAGATGATAGGCTCAGCAATGCCAAGCTGCTGCTAATAAAGCAAACAGAATATTGGCATTAAAAAGGGGATCAACTCCAGAGATAAAACGATAATTCTTCCGCTCTACAAGACTCTGGTCCGGCCGCACCTGGAGTATGCTGTCCAGTTCTGGGCACCAGTCCTCAGGAAGGATGTACTGGAAATGGAGCGAGTACAAAGAAGGGCAACAAAGCTAATAAAGGGTCTGGAGGATCTTAGTTATGAGGAAAGGTTGCGAGCACTGAACTTATTCTCTCTGGAGAAGAGAGACGCTTGAGAGGGGATATGATTTAAATTTACAAATACTGTACTGGTGACCTCACAATAGGGATAAAACTTTTTCGCGGAAGGGAGTTTAACAAGACTCGTGGCCACTCATTAAAATGAGAAGAAATGAGATTTAACTTTAAACTACGTAGAGGGTTCTTTACTGTAAGAGCGGCAAGGATGTGGAATTCCCTTCCACAGCCGGTGGTCTCGGGGGGGGGGCATCGATAGTTTAAAAAAACTATTATATAAGCACCTGAATGACCGCAACATACAGGGATAGTCAATGTAATACTGACATATAATCACACACATAGGTTGGACCTGATGGACTTGTGTCTTTTTTCAACCTCACCTACTATGTAACTATGTATATACTGTATATCAGAGGTCACAGATTCAGCCTGCCGCCCTCGGAACACAAAGAGAGGCTGACTGTAGCCCATTCAGGCGGGAGTTGAACATCATATATAGGAGCGCCTTTCCTACCACTGCTATACTGTATATCAGGGGTCTCCAAACTTTCTAAACAAAGGGCCAGTTTACTGTCCTTCAGACTTTAGGGGGGCCGGACTGTGGCGATTGGGAGTAAAACAAAAAAATGTCCTGGAATCAGTGGGGAGCCACTGGAACACTTTCAGAGGGACATCCCCTCCGGCCGTTCACTGGTGTTTTTCGGACTTACAGTTTTTACCGGCGCACCTGAGAAATGATCTGACGGTGCTGCCAGTTGGTCACAGTGGTGATCAAAGATTAGATCATCTTTGATTGCCTCTATGGCCTTGGAGGACCAGAGCGATGTCATGACATCACTTGAGGTCCAGGCTGGAAGCAAACATTTTAAAAAAAAAATTTTAAGCAAAAGATGAAAACTTTTTTTGTATCTTTTCCTTTTAAAGGTAAAGGAGAGATTTGGAGTCTTTTTGACCCCCAGAACTCTAACTAAAGAGGACCTGTCATGCCTTATTTCTATTACAAGGGATGTTTACATAAAAAAAAAAAAAAAATAAGAAAAAAAAAAAAAGATTTATAGAGCCCCAATCCCTCCGTGCTCACACATAGAAGTGAATGCATACGTAAGTCCAGTGGCGGCGCGTCCATTAGGCCTCAGAGCAGTGTGAGAGCAGCTTCCTCTCGTCCTCACCCTCCCCAGACTAGTCAACCCTGACCCCAGAGTCTTGTGGGAGATGTAGTTCAATTGGGGGGGGGTGCGGTGTGGATGAGATAAAGCATGTATGGATGGCCGGTCAGTGTGCGATCTTTAGACATGTGCACTGCCGAAAAAGTTCGTTTTCGTTTCATTCGTTTTTTTTTTTTGTTTTTCGGGTCATTTGTTATGATCGAAATTCATAAATTAGAAAAGTCGTAATTTCATAAATTCTAAAATCTGAAAATTTGGAAATTTAAAATTTCAGAAATTCGAAAATTTAGAAATTTGAAAATCCGAAAATTCTAAAATCCAAAAATAGGAAAGATAATACAAAAATTTGAAATAATAACTAACTAACTAACTAATGATAACTAACTAATAATAACTTAACTATTACTAACTATTAAATTATAGATATTGGAATTTCCTTTCAAATTTGGCTGTTAGTCAACGTAACGAATACGAATTTATCCGAAGTTATGAAATATCCAAATTAATGAATGCCTCATCTAAACAAATGGAACGGAATGAATTATTAATAATAATAATAATAATAATAATAATAAAAAGTATTATTATTATTATTGTTATTTATTATTATTAATTCGTTACATTCCATTCGTTTAGTTACAGCATTCGTTGTTTCGGATAATTCATAACTTTGCATAAATTTGTATTTGTTACGTTCACTAACAGCCAAATTTGAAAGAAAATTCCAATACTTATAATTTAATAGTTAGTAATAGTTAAGTTATTATTAGTTAGTTATTATTTCAGATTTTCAAGTTTTCGCATTTTCGGATTTTCGGATTTCCGAATTCCCGAGATTTCAGATTTTCGAATTTTGAATTTACAAATTTCCGAATTTTCGTATATTGAAATTTAAGAATTTACGAATTTTCAAATTTTCGACTATTCGAATTTACGAATAATTGGATAAGTTTGTTAAAGGGGTTTTCATTAATTTGGATATTTCAGAATTAACGAATTTGTCTAAATTCATTAAAAAACTAATTCGGAACAAAACGAATTGCACATGTCTAGCGCTCTTCTTACTGGCGTGCCCACAGAGAGGGCTCTGAGTGCCAGCTGTGGCACGCTTGCCACGGGTTTCGCCATCACTGTCCTAGGTTTTCTGCTAAAAAAAAAAATATATAGATAGATAGATAGATAGATAGATAGATAGATAGATAGATAGATCGATCTATATATAGATCTATATAGATATGTATATTGTTTGGGGGTTTTAAGTAATTTTCTAGCAAAAAATACTGATTTAAACTTGTAAACAAAAGGTGCCAGAAAAGGCCGGGTCAGCAAGTGGATAAAAGGGGGCTTTCAGACTCCCATAAGTCCTCCACCCACAGACCCCCACAGCCACCTGGCCAGGGTTGTGGGAAAGAGGCCCTTGTCCTCAGAAACACAGGGATAGGTTCCTTTGCTAGGTGGTTCTCACAGGCAAGGACCCTCCCCCGTGTTTAGAGCATGTAGCCTGGTGTGCTTCAGGAAGGAGAGGGGGTCATGCTCATCCTCCTCTCTTCCAGGCCTGCCAGGCTGCATGCTCAGGTAATGATCTGGTGTGTATATTGGGAGGGACCCTGCGCTTTTTTTGCATGGGGTTCCCCTAAAATCTAAACCACACCAGGCCTGGTGTGTAAATAGGATTTAGTTGGGACCCCATGCAATATTTTTTTTCACGTGAGAAACCCCTTAGATTTCATATCAGACTCTCATTGAGGATAAGGGTCGAATATTTACTTTTAGGGGTGGTTCAGGTGGTGGCCATTACTGGTTTTTACCATTCGACTTCCATCAACTTTAATGAGGTTTGAAATCCAAGTAGAGTTTGCCAAACCCGCCTCATACTAAATCCCGGTACGTTCGGCTCTTCCTAAATAGGGTCCCCCTTAGAATTCATATCAGACTCTCATCAAGGATAAGGGTTGAATATGTACTTGTAGGGGTGCTCAGGTGTTGGCCATTACTGGTTGTTACCATTCAACTTTCATCGATTTTAATGAGGTTTGGAATTCCCAGTAGAGTTTGCCAAACCCGCCTCATACCGAATCCCGATACATTCGGCTCATCCTAAATGGGGTCCCCCTTAGAAATGATATCAGACTCCCATCAAGGATAAGGGTCGAATAATTACTTGTAGGGGTGTTCAGGTGGTGGCCATTACTGTTTTTTACCATTCGTCTTCCATTAACTTTAATGAGGTTAGGATTCCCAGTAGAGTTTGCCGAACCCGCCTCATACCGAATCCCGGTACATTCGGCTCATCCTAAATGGGGTCCCCCTTAGAATTCATATCAGACCCTCATCAAGAATAAGGGTCGAATATGTACTTGTAGGGGTGTTCAGGTGGTCATTACTGGTTTTTACCATTTGACTTCCATCAACTTTAATGAGGTTTGGATTCCCAGTAGAGTTTACCAAAAATGTCTCATACCGAATCCCGGTACATAAGGCTCATCCTAAATGGGGTCCCCCTTAGAATACATATCAGACTCTCATCAAGGATAAGGGTTGAATATGTACTTGTAGGGGTGTTCAGGTGGTGGCCATTACTGTTTTTTACCATTCGACTTCCATCAACTTTAATGAGGTTTGGATTCGCAGTAGAGTTTGCTGAACCCGCCTCATACCGAATCCCGGTACGTTCGGCTCATCCTAAATGGGGTCCCCCTTAGAATTCATATCAGACCCTCGTCAAGGATAAGGGTCGAATAAGTACTTGTAGGGGTGTTCAGGTGGTGGCCATTACTGGTTTTTACCATTCGACTTCCATCAACTTTCATGAGTTTGGATTCCCAGTAGAGTTTACTGAACCCGTCTCATACCAAATCCCGGTACGTTTGACTCATCCTAAATGGGGCCCCCCTTAGAATTCATATCAGACTCTCATCAAGGATAAGGGTTGAATATGTACTTGTAGGGGTGTTCAGGTGGTGGCCATTACTGTTTTTTACTATTCGACATCCATCAGATTTAATGAGGTTTGGATTCCCAGTAGAGTTTGCCGAACCCGCCTCATACCGAATCCCGGTACGTACAGCTCATCCTAAATGGGGTCCCCCTTAGAATTCATATCAGACTCTCATCAAGGATAAGGGTCGTGGTCAAATATGTACTTTTAGGGGTGTTCAGGTGGGGGCCATTACTGGTTTTTACCATTTGACTTCCATCAACTTTAATGAGGTTTGGAATTCCCAGTAGAGTTTGCCGAACCCGCCTCATAACGAATCCCGGTACATATGGCTCATCCTAAATGACTAAATGACTGGGTCCCTTTTTAAGTTTTTCTGCCCCTTTCTCGCACTCAGACAGCAGACTTCTCGTTAAATATCGGAGGTCACAAAGTCAGCCCCCCCCCCACCCCCCAAC